>OX608080.1:92813066-92825566 GCA_951509765.1 Sphenella marginata | reverse complement strand
TTTTATTTTATTTTATTTTATTTTATTTTATTTCATTTCATTTCATTTCATTTTATTTTATTTTATTTTATTTTATTTTATTTCATTTTATTTTATTTTAATTTACTTTATTTTATTTTATTTTTTTTTTTAATTTTATTTTATTTTATTTTATTTTATTTTATTTTCTTTGATTTTATTTTACTTTTTTTAATTTTTTTATTTTATGGAGGCGTGGCATATCATATTCCATAATCGCGAAGCCTTCACACTAGATCACTAACCTTTGGCAGAGAGTAATATGAAACTATTATCTAACCTTTCCAGAGAAACGCGGCAAAAAGGCCTATGGGCCGTGGCAGCTACTATGCAAATGATATTTTTCACATTTGATATATCTGAAAGAGATCACGCTAGAGCAGTATATTTCAATTTGAAAGGATATGATGCTCCCCACAGCTTCAGATATCTCAAATCCAAAATACAACTTTCATAAATCCATATGAAAGCAATTCATAACAATTGCCTTAACATATTCCAAACGTGATGGATGCAGTGCATCTGAATGGCACGTCGCAGTAAGCCAACTAATATTTGCATACAGCATTCTACCAGTATTAACACAGATATGCGGATGTTTGTACAGAAGAAATAAGAGAAGCACCTGGTGGATATTTACCTTTAGGTAACCGCAGTAGAAACGACGATTTAGAAATACTTCCACTTCTGCAACTACAACGTTCACTTACGAATGCGACAAGCAGTAAATATATTCACCAACTGCCCTACTTCCACAACTGCTACACATCTCCTCAAACATACCAAACGCACACATACATGATATAAACATGCCGATGCAAGATATTTGGCTAGATATGTGCAAATTAAGATACACCTTAAAGTCTGTAATTGCCAACATATCTGAAGATATAATTCTATATGTATGAGGAATACATGGTGATACAAAATGTACATAGAATTTAATATAGAACTCCTCCTCAACGCACAGTAGCCTACACACATCTGATCTTTATGTATGTATGTGTGTCTGAAAGTCGTAGTGAGCAGCGTTCATTCCTTCCATCGTTCCTCTCTCTGTCTGAGAGCCATTGAAGACTGAACTTTTTCCATAGTACACTCAGAGCTCACGACGTATCAGAATAGACTATTCAACTACCGAAAATCATCTTCATCTCATAGAATGACTAGCGCCATTGCGTTATTGCGTTACATTACGCCGCTAACGCAAAACAGCATTACCCAGGTATCCTTACATATGGCCATTAAAGGAATATGCTTACGACGCTGCTTGTTAATGTAATGGAATTAAAAAACATCGTTTTTTATATTTTTCCGTCTGTCTGTCTGTATGTTTGCACGCGCATCATTCAATAACCGCTGCATATAATGAAATGAGACTTTCACTGTTGCATTGTTGGGTCACCAGCTTAAGGCTTAGGATCCATTTTACCTTGAAAAAATAACTTTTTCCAGTTTTACACAGTGGTGGCAATAAAATTAAGCTGTGGTGTAGTTGAATTTTAAACGCATACAAAATCTTTGTGTGGAATTAAATACGATATTCATCCAAAAATTATTATCAACTTTACTTAAAATTATTTACAAATTCATACAGTGGTGGCAATAAAATGTGGCTCAATAATTTTTATTTTTTTTAATAGGAGCATACTTTTTGCTCACCTTGCATCTACGATATTCATACACAGAGCATTGCAGGTGCGTAAATTTTGTATGCAAATACACATTGAAAAAGTTAGTGACTAAACATTTAGTTAGAACAAAACATAAAGCCATAAATGCAAATAGTCTATGGATGGTACTAGAAAGAAAGTAAGAATAGTAAATTCCTAAATGTCATGCAAGCAAAGCAAGCAAGCCTAGTAAGTGTGTACGAAAGTATATCTAGAAATATGCAAATACAATATTTACAAATAGTATCTGCAAAACCACAACAACATTCGTTAAATTGTAGTAAATATTTAATCTTTTTTTGTTGTGGCCCTTTAAGCCAACCATCAAGCGTAGCCATTAAGCATTCATTTTCTAAGCAAAAAATTTCTCTTTGCAGCATGGTTGCCACAAGAAAATGTTTCACGAAACCCAAATGCATTATGAAAAATAACCAAAATTGCAAAAAGTTGTGAATAATAGTTTTGAAACTCTAAGTGGTGATTTAATATATGTATTTAGGTACATTAATTATCTAATTTATATGCATTGTCGGAAGTTTTTAAATACCCATTTAAAACAATGCTTTAGGCATTTAAAAATTTGATGTTGCCAACTGCTTTCGAGTTCGTTTTTACTCGCACCAAAAAAAATATAATTTTTAATGTCAATACCAGATACTTTCCTAAGAAGTGCGAAAACAAAAAAACTCAGTAAAAAAAAACCTTCCATTTTTGCATCAGCCTGAACATAGTGGCAACATCCTTTTACATGCATACATGTAAAAAAGCTTGTGTTGTTGTATAAGTACTATTTACTTCTGCATTCTTCAAGCATTCCATAGTTAGGCATTCAAGCAACCATTCATTCATTCATTCCTTCTATCAAATATTTATACCGGCGTTTTTCTTGCATCATCATTTACATGTTCTAATTACGTTTATGGAATTTGCAATGTTTTTTCACTTTACTCTACCACACTCTCTTTCGCCTACACGTCTGTTCATCTCAATTTTACCTTCTATTAGAATAATTGGTATTCCATTTCTTTTGTGTTTTAGCTCCACCTCACAAGCTTCTTTTTTTTTTTTGTTCCTACAGCTTTTACTCGTACATTAGTAATCGCCACTCAGTGCATAATTTATGGTATTTTTGTTGTTGTTGTTGTGGTTATATGCAGATATGTGTCATTACAGCATTGTTAAAGATTCGCCTATTATTTTGTAGATTTCGTTAACCATCGTTCTACGCTGAACTATTTAGGTCAGCCCCATTTTATTGGCAAAAAAATTTGAGAAAGCGTAGGATTTTATGCATTGAGTGTGTCGTAGTGGTGTGTAGTTTATGTGCGAACTAGTTCAATTGAACGAATCAGTTCACTGAACGAATAAAATACTTCATTCAAACGTTTTAAAAATCTTTCAGTGCATGTAGTAGTCCAAGTGCTCCTGTCACAAAAAAACAAAAACAACCAGGCGGCAGCTAAAATTGCTATAGCAACCAAACTCGAAGTTGAGTTGTAAAAACAGCTGAAGTTATTCAAAATAAATTGCGCTCTCATAAAATTGATATTGGCTTTTATTACAGCAATATGTTTTGCTTACGGAACTGTGAATTCCTACTCGAGTTCCACATCTTCGTTTGTGTCCGTGCTTTCTCTTTTATTACCCAAGTTTTTTACCTGCGAATTGATAATAATGGATCGAAGAGTTATTTCATAGTGGTATGCAATAACTCGCGTTGTAATATATGAATCATTGGGGCGATATATCTCCGATGGGATTAATTCCTAATTTTCGCGGGACCTAAAATTTTTTTGCGAGCACTAGCGGCATCTGTAAAGCAGATACATTTTTGCTGGGAAATCTTTCATGGCAGAAATACACACAGAGAGTTGGCAAAATCACTGTTGAAGAGCGGGGACGTTCTGAAGAAACCTAACCCAGGGATGCTTATTTTTTGTTTTCTTATTTATCACATTCTTTATTTTAATTCCATATCTCGTCTCTTTCCTGTTGTTTCCCTTTTGCTTCCTTTCTTAACTCACCACTTCTTTTCCTTCTATTATCATTTTTCTTCATTTACTTTCTTTCTATTATTCTCATTCTCTTTCGTGGTCTTCGTTCACATTTTTTTTTCCTCAACATTTTTTTTTTTTGTCAATTCATCATGAGTTACATTTTTTGCTTTCGTCTCCTCATCTTCATCTGCTTTTTCATTATTTTTTTGGTATTTTTTCTGTTCTTCTTTTTTGTTAAATTGTTGTTTTCCATCCTATGTTTTGTGCTATATTGTTCTTTGAAATCCACATGATGTTTGCTTCTTCTGCCCAATATATTCCTGAGTGGTTTTCCTAATTCCTCTCTATTGACATTTCTTCTCCGAAATTCTGCTTTGGTTTTATCTTAACGTTCTTTTTCTAAGCGTTTTTGTTACTTACATGCTCTTTTGCATTTTAAGTTTCCTTTTCTCCTCTTCTTATTTTCCCCCTACAAAAGTTGGTTCTAGCCTTTCTGTTTTTTATTTTTCGTGATCTAACCTCAATCATGTTTTTAGCACCTACTTCGCCTTTTTCTTGAGGGGCTTCTTCGTAACTGTATTTGATTTTGTTCTTCCTTCTTTAATTAACAACCTTCTTTATCTTTCTCTCTTTGTTCTTGGTTTGCTTGGTATTCGAAGCCCCATTTCGAATTTCAATAAGCCTCGAGATACATAGTTCCAGATAGTGGCTCGTGTTGAAATCAAATTGTTAGTACAACATGTTCGAACGCAACTTTCTGTCTAATTGTCACTTATCATTTCAACGTCAACACTGCAGTAAAATTATCGCAAGACGCATTGAACCTAACAAGAGCGAGCAGATTGTCACCAGGTGAATTTGTAAAATGTGACTTTTTTGTTTAACGACGCGTAATAGCGCGCAAATTTGTTTATGACGTCACAACAAATAAAATTTGACAAGTACTGCAGTTAATACATACACATGTATCTAAATATCTCTGAGCTTAAGTAAATACCTAAATAACAGCATTTTTATCTAGCTCATACCTGAAATATGACAAAAAAACACAGAGAGTAAATAAAACAGATGTCATTGCTGATGTGTGTGTAATGGGAAGATAAAAAAGTAAAGCTTAAGCAATTTTAATTAAAAATAGAATTTATCATTGAACTAATTTTTTTTCGAGGCCATTAGTCATGGTAGGTGACGGATGGCAAAGTGTTGCAACACACCTTTTAGGTCGATAAGCTAGTTCAGAGGTATGATTTTAAGAGGAAGCTCAATCTTTCTTAAGAGAAAATCAGCCAATCTACTGAATAGATATGTTTCATAAATTCTATTTTTTGAAATAAACATTTTCTTCTCCCGTAATGATATAAGGGTAGTTCTAAAAATGAAATGTCAATCTAAAAGATATACAGTTGTGTTCAATATAATAGTAGTGAAATTTAATTGAATATCGTGCGATAAAATAAGAACAAGCTGTGTTTTTAATCATTTTTATTTAAAACTAGCAGGGTACCCGGCGTTGCTCGGGATGTAAGTAGTTAGGGGACCTTTCAAAATCAATAATATACTTTAAGATTTCATATTTATATAAAATAAATTTTTTTATTAATTTCATTTCAAAAATTGTAATTACACCGGTATTTTTTTTAATAGAAAATTAACAATTTTTCACTTCATTGCGTATACAACTTACAATATTAAGGGCTCAGAACTAAAAGGATTTAAGTGTGAGTTATACCCACATTTGTATAGTGAAATATGGTGTTTATTTGTTGGCAAAGAGATCCAAGTCATTTCGGACATTGTAGTGTCATCTATTTCCCATACAATAAACGCCCTACCCAGGTTTTACATAGAATTTTCAAAAGGCAGTAAACTTTAAACTTGAATATCTGAAATCAATTTCGGAGTCACTTAGATCCATTTGGTTCTAAACCCTTTATATATAATTTTAGTATTCCAATTATGGCTGCACGATACACAAAATTTTTAATTCTCTGTCCCGGAGCGTAAATAAATAGCGAGGACGGTTTTCCTTGACGGAAACACGCCACATAGAGCTATTGATATCGTTAATCTCCTGATCAATTTTCAGGTCCCAACCTTAAACGCTTTCATCTTGAAAAATTAAGTTTGTATGGGAGGTGCCATGCCCCCTTTTCCGATAACCCCCACTTTTATGCGCAAAAATTGTTTTAATAGCATATAGCTCTGTAACAATTTCTAGGTCCCTGCCTTAAATCCTTTTAGAGATATTCAGCTTGAAGTATTAAGTTTGTATGGGAGGTGCCACGCCCACTTTGTCATTTTACCCAGTTTTTTTGGAGGTGGTAGGGATCGATTCCATATATGTAACCCCTTACCAAGTTTCAATAGTCTAACAAAAATACTTCCAGAGATATCTACTAAGAAGTATTTCAATCGTATGGGAATTGCCACGCCCCCTTTTTCGTTATCCCCAGTTTTTTTTGGAGGTGGTAGGGATCGATCTGATATAACCTCTCACCAATTTTCAGTGGTCTAACTTAAATGCTTCCTGAGATATTGACTAAGAAGTATTGCATTCGTATGGGAGGTGCCACGCCCATTTTTTGTTATCCCCAGTTTTTTTGGAGGTGGTAGGTATCGATTCCATATAACCCCTCTCAAAATTTCAGTGGTCTAACCTAAATACTTCCAGAGATATCGACTAAGAAGTATTTCATTCGTATGGGAGGTGCCACGCCCCCTTTTTCGTTATCCCCAGTTTTTTTGGAGGTGGTAGGGATCGATTCCATATAACCCCTCACCAAATTTCAGTGGTCTAACCTAAATACTTCCAGAGATATCGACTAAGAAGTATTTCATTCGTATGGGAGGTGCCACGCCCCCTTTTTGGTTATCCCCAGTTTTTTTGGAGGTGGTACGGATCGATCTCATATAATCTCTCACCAAATTTCAGTGGTCTAACCTAAATAGTTCCAGAGATATCGACTAAGAAGTATTTCATTCGTATGGGAGGTGCCACGCCCACTTTTTCGTTACACCCAGTTGTTTTGGAGGTGGTAGGGATCGATCCCATATAACCCCTTACCGAGTTTCAATGGTCTAACATAAATACTTCTAGAGATACGGACAATGGAAAATTCCAGTTGTATGGGAGGTGCCACGCCCCCTATATATATCAAAATATTTTTTAGCCTGTGACCATCCCAGGAAGATATCCAGTGGGTGTGTAAAATTTGGTTACGATCGGCTTATTCGTTTAGGACGCAAGTGGATCTATACCTATATATTTACATAATTTGAATTTTATATACATATATAGATATAGCGATTTCTGTGAGGGAATTCACATTCACATTTAAATAAATTTTCAAAAGTTTATACAAGGTTCAGGCAAGTTAATTTCAATTAAATGGACATAAAAAATTGGATTTTTTTGTGGAATTTCTAGAAAATATTTGAGTATGTAGTTTTGCAGCACAATCAATTCTATTTTTAGAATTTTTTTCGTCGAGAGTGTTGAGCGATTTCTTCCATTTTGTATGAAAGAAAATTTTAAGCAGCCTGTAGAATAAAATTTTTAGAAATTCAGGGAATTTTTTTATCGAGTTCTGGCTTGCACATTATTGAACTAAAATTGATTGCTCTACAAAACTGAATACTCAAAAGTTGTCTAGAAATTCTGCCAAAAGATTTACAAACATCACATTGTGTTTTCAATCTAAGGGACGCAGGAATAATTTGAAACTTTATTTTTTATTATTGCGAAGTCCCTGCTTTAAACAAAAAAAAGTAACAACAGCATAAATATATGTAAACTAGTTTACAAAATATTTATTTCAGCCACTAAGCGGCATATAAAATGTTTTCATTGTACACACCTACATAGGTAATAGAAAATCAACAAATGCATAGCTGTGTATATAGGCATCTACAAAATGAAGTATTTCATTTAATAATTCTTTAAAAGGGGTTGTTACCACAACAACAACAAACATCACTAATCGAGGGGGAAATATGTTTTTAAATTGATTCTGTGTTATATGTTTTAGACAGCGAAAGGATGTTTGGGTAAAAGGTGTGGGTCTTGAAGCGTTTGAATATACCCTGCAGGACAATTAAAGTCTAGGGGCTTAGAACAAGACCAATAGTCGATAAAGAATAAATTTTGATTGTATCTAATAAGATATTCACAATAACTAAAAATATTTTCCCACTTCATAGCATACCATCTCAGCATTTTTTTTCATTCAAAGTGACTAGCGATTACACGATACTTCGATTCCGATTGTGAAAGGTCGGAAGATCCGTTTCGTTTCGTTTTTCTCGAAAATTTGGTGGTTCCGTTCTACTGGCAAAACAGCTGAAAGTGCCAACAACTTGTTAAACCTGATGTGTTAAGTAAATAAAGAATTGCGTAAAGGTCTCTCGAAACCGCAAAAAGTACAAAATTTAAAAAAAAAAACAGAAATTTTTAAAAACTTGCAAGCAAAACAGCTGTTGCATTTTTCATTGGTTAATAGCTGAAAATGTTAAGTATTTGTTGTTGTTTTGGTTACATAGGATCAGCTGTGTTTCACTTGCAATTTTTTTTTAGTGAAATTCCCCCGCAGAAATTTTGCAATTGCCGCTCCGAACGAAATGTCAAAATTCACTCTCTCACCACAAATGTTTTGTGTCGCCGAATACTATTCAGTAAAATTTTTATGATTTTTTTCGAAATTTTGTGCTCCTCGAGAAGAGCTATTTTAGCTGTCGCTGTCACTGTCACTGTCGCCGTGATTAATGTAACAGTCGCTAACATTTTCACTGCAATTCTCATTGTCTCCTTCACCGTCTATGTAATTTCACTACCACTGTCACTGCAATTGTCACGGCAAAAATAGTTTTAACTGTCACGGTCACAGTTCCGTTTAATGACACGACCTAGCTGTAAACGAATAGTACCAATAGACTAATCCCTGCAAATCGTGGGCTCAATACCTTTCGTCTACAGTGGGCTACAATTGACTCCATCTAATCCTTTAAGGCATATTTAGGGTTAGTAGATTTTAATTTTTGTAACCTACTTTTTGGTGTTGAAAGTAAACTCCGACAGGCACTAACCCTTTGGACTTCAGAGGGGCCAATAAGTCTCTTCATAGGACATGCTCAAACAAAAAAAATAGTCCACCACATAAAAAAGAGAGCAAACCTGGCATTGGTCGCATGCTCCTTTGCAACTCATTCCGGCCTCATTCTAGACTAATCGCATTTTTTGCAGGGATCATTCAATACTACAGATTTTCCCTACAGGGTGTACGAATGGGTATGCTGTTGGCAATGCATGTTTAACGTGAGTGAGCATGAAAAAGCACAGTTTATCAAGTACCATACATTTGACACTTGAATGGCATTTAGATATTCTAACAAAATTTAAATGCACACATGCAATAGGATTAGGGCTGCTCTTTTTTTAATGTCTTAAAAAAAAATTTTAAATATTTTTTCGGACTAGAAACTTTATAAATTTTTATTTTATAATAAGCAATAGCTTTTATTTATCAGAGCTCTTGAAATTATACGAATATTCGAAGCTTCGATTGTCAATTTTTTTGCTACTAAAAATCGAATATTACTATTCGAATAATCGATGAGTTAATATTATTTTGTTATTCGATAAATTGCGAATATTCGATGCAGTACGATTTTTTGAATACTTGTTGGATTTTAAACTTTCAATCTTTGCATTGGTGGAAAAATCAGTGTGAGGATATTCGAATATTGGTAATCGAATATTACTATTAAAATATTGTCCTATTCGAATTATTGGAGTATTCGAACATTTGAATATCATTATTATTATTTATATCTACTTCGAACTTTTTATACAATCTATGGCTATATGAATTAATTTTCGAAACATGCCCCGCTTCGAAGCAGCAAATATAAAATCTTCTTTATAAAAAAATTTTTTTTTTTAATTTGTTTCTTCTCATTTTTCATCAAGCAACTATAAGTACACCCCTATTAGACTCACAGTACAACAAATGCTACATATGTATGGTAAAAGGAACATTAAAAAGGATAAATAACAAACCATATGCATGCACCAAACAAAATTCTCATGACAATTGTACTAAAATAAATTTTGGTAAATTGAAGTGCTAACTCCTACACAACAACAAAGAAAGCAAAACATTTACTACCCTATTATGAATATTCCATATGGCAAAGCAGTTTAAGGTTAAATTGGGGTTGAAGGTAAGTAAAAATGTTTACCCTAAAATTTCTGGTAATACTTTATTTATTTTAAAGAAGAATTTGTGAAGACTTTGAGATTTTCTGGAAAGTTATAGCAATTTGCATAATTTATTTACTTACTTACGTATGCATTTGCAAATGTTCCTGGAACACCGCAAATACTTCAAAACTTGAAACTAATTTTTAAGCTCCATTTCGCTAAAACTGTCATTGTTTTGTAAGAAAAAATGTCAAATGTCAAAAAGTTTGTTTGAATTACTTAAAAATTGATATACATTCATATTTGTGCGCAATTTCAAGTATGCAAAGTAGCTTGCCTATACCCAAATGCGAGGGTATATACAAATATTTATGTACATATAACAAAAATGTAACAAGTCTGTACATTATAAAAAATATGCGTTGAGTAGCCTTTATTGTATTAGTAGCAGCCGAAACAACAGTTTTTAGAATTTTTGTTTGTATAGCTGTACGTTTGTTCGAGCATCACGCAAAAACTAGTTAATAGAATTGAAAACAGTTTTCGCTGAAGTAAAGTTTAGCATCCCCTTTATAGAACGGACATATTTTGAGCCCACTTCTACACAGTGGTGGCAATAAAATTTGGCACTAATTATATTTATGCATATAGTGAAATACAAGAACAATAGACATTTATTAAAACTGCATATGGGTATATAATAGCTACTAAATGCATAAGGGTATATAATAAACAAATATAAATTAAAGCTGCTTTGGAAACTCCTAGAAAATGTGTGTAAAACTTCATCTTAGCAAAATTTATAGGAAAAGTTCGCATCTAGGAAATTTTTTTTTAATGTATTGAATTCATATCTATATAGCATCATATTTAAAAAATTATCGATAATTCAAAAAAATTAAACAGGAGCCTGACCATACAAAAATATTTCCCAAAAATCCACAAAAATTTAGAATTACATACTTTTTTAATATATTTATATATAATGAAACCATCAATATCACGTGCAATTCTCGTTACTCAAAAATGTCTCTGTTAAATACTAAATGGTCCAACCGTTTATGAATGTAGAGAAACGATTGGAATTTCAATAATGAAACATTTTTTTTTATCACTTAAAGCGACGGAAGCGCACACTCAGACTGCGACGGGAAATAAGGCCAGCAGGGAAGCTAGAATTTGAATATAATTTATGCATATAGTACTCATGCTTTGTAGACGCAATCTTTTGGCATCGAGTTGAAAAGTGAGTTTTTGAAAAATTTTCAAATTTTTTTTACGTTTTAATTATTGTTGCTATTTTGACTTGTAAATTAGAACTCTATAAGAAAAATGTCTAAAGTCAAAGAAGCATTAATATTGTGAACCACCTACATACATTGAAGAACCTTTTTAGAACGAATTGGTGTACTGTTCTATTTTGAATCGGCAAATGTTAGTCTAAGGGCCGCTTTCATAAAAGCCGGTAACCGCTAACCAGAGTTTAATTGACGTATTTTGTATGGTTAGCTGTCAAATTAATCGCCGATTAGGCTTAACCGGCTTTTATGAAAGTGGCCCTAAAGTAGACTAAACAAAAACTGTTTTTTTTTTTGCATTTCGATCACAAAAGATTACAGCGTATGTTTTATATGCTTTTGTAGATCTTTTGTAGGTTTATCCAATTTCGAATTACAGTTCTTTTTTTTGGAACATGCTAACTATTTAGATATGTATCCACTACGGCTGCTAATTTTCTGAATTTTTAATATCCCGGAAGTGGGAATTTCGATATCTTATGACAGGTTAGGTTGAAAAAGTGAAGAAATTTAAAAAAAAAAATACAACAAACAATCAGAGTTTAAAAAAGTTTTATTTTTAAATAACATTATTTCTTTAATAACAAGGCTTAAAAACCACTGGGCCAAATTGTTTGTATGTAACAAAAACTTGTGCCAGTTGGTTTTACTATCTGGAGTAGGTATATCATCCTGAATAGGAAAAATTCCACTGCCAACCAATAACAAAAAAAGTTTTGCACATTTTTCTTTTTCGCTCCGTCCTTCAATTTACATTTTTATTAGAATATCCATTTAACCGACTTGTGAATTGTCTGGATTTAAGGTGGTACTTTTTTGTCGCAATCTTATCTTATTTTTCATTTCTCCTTCCTAAGCAATGACTTATTGCTATTTTTATTTTAACTGAAATTGGATAGCTTGATTGTTTGCACATAATAAAAAGGTAGACATCTCTTATCAGCGGATGTACATCATGGCATGTTTGTTGTTTTTATGAATTCTGCAAGACCGCTTTTCTTGTGAAATTTTTTTAAATTTCAAGAACAATTTACTATGAGGCACAATAAAAAGAAATTGTTATCAAACTGATTTTAATACTGCCTTTATAAAAGAAGGATCCTTCATGAAAATTTTATTTCATTTCATTTCTGTTCATTTCATTTTATTTCATTATGTTTTATTTTATTTCAATTCATTTTATTTTATTTTATTTTATTTTATTTTATTTTATTTTATTTTATTTTATTTTATTTTATTTTATTTTATTTCAATTCATTTTATTTTATTTTATTTTATTTCACTTCACTTCAGTTTATTTTATTTTATTTTATTT
>OX608080.1:92625566-92810566 GCA_951509765.1 Sphenella marginata | reverse complement strand
TTTAATTTTTAGCCGCAATTGAAACACCCTAATGTATGTACATACATTTATTTATCTTATTAATTTGTATTCACTTTATCAACCGAAAGCACTTGAAGAGCGCATGCAAAGCTTAGAAAAATCAATTTTACGCTTAAGTGCTAATGGTAGCACTTGCACTAAAGCATACTTGCTTACTCATATATACATACATATGTACATATATAAAAAAATATAAAATTTTTTTTTTTTAAATGTACTACATGGGCACCAATTAAAGTTTCGATTTCATTCAAGATAAAAAAATCGAAACGTATGACTAGTTAAATTAAGAAAAGTACACAGTTAGCAATTCAGCAGACAATATTAAGGATAAAAAATTTACAAAAAAAAAAACATTATTAAAGAATTAAGCATAAATATTGGGGGGGGGTTCAAATTAGTAAATTTCTTCATGACGTATGATCAGTTCAAAAACTAAAAAATGTGTGTACAACCTTCATTCTCAAAGATTAGCAGCTCATAAGTGCATATATAAAACCCTTATCTTTAGCGCTGAGCAGTTTTACCAGCATGTATAGGTACTTTAAACCTTAGTACTAAGGTGTTCTTAATGCGAAAACTGCACATATTAGCGCTTAGGTTTTGTCCACAGCCTGACCAACACTAACAACTTCAATAAAGGCTGTCTTGATTAATAAAAATGTTTTTATAAGTATTCAATGCAAACTTAATAAAAAAAAGAAAACTTAAAAAATTTGGGTACTTACGTAAAAATTATTCCACTTCAAAATATTCCATTCATGACTCAAGCAAATTTGTCAAAGAATTCTTCACGGCATACAAAATACTTTTTTTGAGTATTCACGTGTTTGGCTTTTTCAGCAATGTTTTTTTTTTTCTTATTTTATTCTGGAGTGTATCAAGCGCATGCTTCGTATAAAGCTTATTTTTAAAGTAGGTAAACGTTTTTTTATACAAAAAATTATTTTTTTTATCTTTTTTAATTTTTGTTTGCAATTTTTTTTTTTAATTTCTGTATTAAAATTCAATTTTTCAATTTTTGCACTGAAATTTAACTTTTTAATTTTAGTATTCAATTTTAATTTTTAGAAATTTTTTTTCCAATTTTTTTATTAAAATAAAATTTTTTAATAATTTTTGTATTAAAATACAATTTTTTAATTTTTATTTTTTTATTAAAATATTTTTTGGGTTTTCAGCTTTTAGTCAAATAATTTTTTTTTGCAATTTCTTCTTATAAACTTTTATAGTCATAGATTCTTTTAATACGTTTCTTTCTTTATTAAAATATTTTTATTTCTATAAAAAGCACAAATTTCTAAATTATCAATGCACTAAAAGAAAATAAAAAAACATTGTCATCCATAAATGTAACATAATTTTTTTTTACACAATAACGTAAACACTTTTGAACACTTGTAAAGCAAAATTTGTTTATGGTCACTTTTTTTGTTGTTTGGCTGACTTGCTTGCTTTTTTTTCAAGCGCTTTGAGCGTAAGCATTTGTTTATGTTGCTATTGTTTTAGTATTATTTTATCATTGTTAGTGTCTTTTTTATTTTTTTTCTGTTTTCTTTTTTTTTTTAGTTCCGTTGTTTATTAATATTGCACTCTTCTACACACTCGTAAATTAATTCTCTTTTCCTTTGTATTCATTCATTTGACTTGTGCGCTCTAAATTCCCGTTATGACTTGGAAAATGCTGCAATGAAATATGAATCGGCATTAGTTATGTAATCTTGAATTTCATTTGTTTGGTTTTTTGTTGTTATTGCAGCGACGCCAGTAGTAAACGATATCGAATATGCATATCATTGCATTCATACATCCATATTTCTAATTAGGAAGTTCACAAGTCACGCTCGTTGTTAGAGAAAGAGCGGAGATAATCATTACATTGTAATTTAACAAGTCAGAAAAAAACTCATAGTGAATAACAAACATCTTGAAATGAAAGGGTGTCTTGTAATTCCGGTAAAAAATCATAACAAACTTTCGTGAGCCACCCTAATGTATATGTGTTGTTAAATTAGAAACACTAGAGAGTAGATTTAGGTGGCTAATAGGCCAATATGGGATAGGAAGCGTTCTCGCCATACGTACATATGTACCACCCCAAGATGCGGTCCTAACGGGACACTGTGTTCTAGATAGAGCTCTTTCCCTGTGGTTGACTAGACCTTAGGAGAATAACATAAAAAAAACTTTAACAATTTTATAATTAATCTTCCAGTCTTCCGAACTCAATATAACCAGTTCACTAATCACACAAAAAAAACCTTTTTTTTGTGAAGAACATACTACAACAAAAAAACCAAAGCATACAGTTTGATTAACAACATTGTTGCTATGTTCATAAAACTCGCACATAACTTAGAAAATTGTTCAACAAGTGCTGATTTAAGTATCTTAAAAGTAAAATAAAAATAGCGCAATGCTAACAAATTGATAATAAATAAAAATTTATCAAATATAGCACATGTATGTATACATACACACGTATTTATGTACATATATTTATACTTAAGTTTAGAAAGAATCAATATAAGTAATATTAAATGGTGGGGTTCACCTCCGCCGAACGTAAGGATGAGTAGGGGTTTTCACCTCTGCCACCTTTATTGTAGCTACCAATACATTTAAGCTTTGTAGGTAACTTTAAAAAAATTTATTCAAAGAAAATATTAAAAAAAAACTCAACAAACAAACAGGTCCTTCACTTGCTGCAATAAGACTTATAGTCACAAGGCTCATTCGGGAATCCTTGGCCTCCTATGTCCCACCTGAATGTTCTTTTTCTTCGACGTGTTTGCGTATGTTGCAGGTATACCTTGACATCCTTATTAAGCACCAATGAAAGAGGTTCGATTAGTACTGGCTCCCCTAGGTGCTAGGTGTTGCATTTGTAGATTTGCTCGATCTGCCCTGCCAGGTCCTCTGCACTTCCTTCAGCATCGAGTGTCCTATCTTACCTGGCCATGATAGTTCTCAGTTGCACGGTAAGTAAGCACGGTTGGTAAGCACGTACTCTTGCTCTTTCAGGTCGTAGATTTAATGCCTTAGAGTGTACAGCGTGAAGTCCTCCCACATAACGACCCTCATCCGCATGCTAAAGGGCCGGGTTTAGTATACAAAGCCTCTGCCCTGACTCCCACCGTCGTCTTGCTGGATGGACAGCTTGCTTTGTCTTCGGAGACCATTGTCAACAACCGCCTCGCTTTGGAGGGATACCGAAATCAGGGTTTTTTCCCCTACCATTGCTCCAAAATCATACTCCTTGTCAGTACTCTAACTTGGATTTTGAACCTGTTCACGGTTCAGTTAAGGCGCTGTAGCTCTATCAGCACGATTGTAAGTCCCCAACATACATATGCAGGTGTACAGGTGTAAGTCCACACAGTATATACATATGTGTGTACATGTATAAATTTCCTATCCGAAAATTGTGAGCTCTCTCCTCTGCACAGCCGTTTTCGTCCCTCACTTTTTATTCCACTTAACTCTTCCTCACTTTCCCCTACCTAAATATTCCACTTCTGATTTTTTTGCTTCTGTACCGGTTTTTTTATTTTGGGGAAACCAACTTTTGCTGAGAAGCCTTTCATGGCGGAAATATACTCGGAGAGTTTGCCAAACCACTACCGAGGGGCGACTCTGTTTTGAGAAAACCTTTTTAAACCACTTTTGATGTTAACTGTCCCAGGACTTTAGCTTTGGCCCTCCATGTAATAGGCTAACACCACTACCGTTATGATATTATAATATTATTTCCCATGAGGTTGCTTGGGTCAGCTGTTTCATATTGCTATGGGTAGGCTAACACTAATTCAGTATTTTATTCCATTTTCGAACATACCTAGTATGTATGTAAGTGTATAGGTAAGTTCTATTAGTATGATTCACAAAATATCAATATTTTGCATGAAACACGCACAAACATATGCGCCTATATTTTGAATTTTCGCCAAATATTTTTGTTCGTATTTTCTATTAATACAAATTTCTTTCGTCGCTCCACAACCTCATGGGGGGGCATACCTACATTTAAACAGCTGATTTCAATTTATTATACGATTTTTGCTTTGCCGCACCTTGTTTTTGCTTTTGCTTTGCTTTTGGTGCTCACTCCATACATACCTACATTCATACACATGTACAACGAAATCTCTTTTAACAGCAGCAAATAAAAACGAGACAGTGAGGCAACAGCAAAAGCAATACGACGGCAACAACGCCAACAAATATGGCAGCGAAGGCACTTCCTTGACACAAAATTGCAGCATCAAACGAATTGCAAATGTTATTTTACATGTTCTTAGTTTTAGTAATTTAAAAATTGTTAGAGAATTTGTTTAAAAGTTTGTATGAAAATATAAAATTAGCACAATAAATGTCTTCTTTGCGGCAACAATAACAAAAAACCTTATGAAAAACACACCCATGCGCACGCTTGTAAGAAATAGCATAACAACCTGATTTTCGTTTATTGTTGTTTTTTCATGTTTTATTCACCGTTGCTAACGTTGTTGGTAGGCAGCTAGTTTTGAGCTTATGCTTACCGTCACCCACTCGTTCGTGAATTGTGGAATTAGAAATGGCTTGCGATTTTATAAGAAGATTAATGGTAAGTAAGTCTAATAACTTTTTTTGTTTAATTAAATTAATTATTTTTTTACACCAACAATTTCTTGCCCTTTTTTTTCTTTCGCAATTCCAGTAATTCAAGCACTATTTTTCAATTTGGCCCCACTTTCTTTCACAACGACACGCTTGGTTTTGTTTAACATACACGGCGTTAGTTTCGCGTAAAATCGTCCATGCTCTTTGAAATTCCGTTTATAACTGAATTTTAGTTTTAACTTGACGCAACATATTAATGTTATGTTGTGCTGTTGCTGCTACTACTCAGAGTGCATAAAACAGCTTCTTCAATTGTTTGTTCTTTTTTTTTTTTTTTTGTGTTGTACGTTCAACGAATGAATGGGGCTAGCAAATAAAATCTCAAATTTACTTTGTCGTTGTACTAAAATGCTCAACACGATTCTCTACGTGTGTGTTAACCCCAAACAGCAGGCTGGCGCTGCAAGTGACCATTGTAGAAGTGAGCGCCAAATGCTACTTGATTTGCGCTCCCACAGTCAGATACGCTCTCACAAAAGTCATTTCATCTCGCACTTATTCTCTGGCTACTCAAGATTTTTTGTTTACCAGTTTTTGTTTGGCTGCGAGCTGCCCAATAAAACGCTAGAAAGAGTCAGCTAGTTCATTGTATTGGCCTTATGAGAACTGTCATTCGTAAACAGTGAATCGCTTATACAACACTAAAAGCAAGTGACAGGTAAAGCTGTTAAATTTTTTAGCCACTACTGTGGAGCAGTAAATGGTTTGGTCAAATTAGTTTATTTGTTAAAATTTAATAAATTTTAAGTTATATTTTTATTGCAGAGAAAAAAGAGCGGTACGAATGGGGACGAGAAAATTAAAAGTACTGAAAGCTGCGAAAATATTGGAAAAATGTGCCCTAGCCAAGACAATAATCTCGCACGCCACAACAACTAACAGTATCCTAGAGTTCAAACATACGCAAAGAAGACGGAGAGGAGTTTGCACTTACATACATTGGTCCATACGCGATGAGGTCAATTACGGGCTAATGATAGGCGTACTTACAGGGCACTGTCTCTTGGTATCTTATGCGTATAAGTGAGGAAGCGCGGGATGTAGTAGGAGACGGTTGGACATGATTTGTCGTCCTGTCCTGCGCTCGCTATATGAAAACTCCGACTGTTGGAAGTTCCACAATTATAAGATCTCGAAGCAGCAACTAGGATAGGATCTAGAAAGTTACCAGCTTTTACCAAGCGGACAGAGTTGTTATTTAATGTGGATCCTAGTTCTTGATAGGGTTTCACTTCTGGTCTAAAAAAATTCTGGTAGCATAATGGACATTTTCAGTCTATGTTAACCCGAAAGGTTGGTTGATCTACATATATATATAAAATAGGATGTATGTACGTATGTATGTATGTTATAGACTCCGGAACTACAGCGCCGATTTTGTTCATATTTACAGGATAGCTCAGTAGGATTCCGGAGAGTGTTTATGTAAAGTTTTATTCCGCGAAGTGGACCAGGGACCGAAATATTCCAAACTTTTTTATTTATACTACGATTTTCTTAAAATTTGGTACAAAGGTAGACTTTTACTTTTGTTAAAATTTGAGGTTAACTTTTTTCGGGGAAGTGGACCAGGGACCGTAATATTCCAAACTTTTTTATTTATCGTGCGATTTTTTCCCTAAATTTGGGTCTGCCCACGTCTGCCGGGTCCTTCTAGTGTTAAATGAATTTCGATTCGTTTATTTTTCCAAGGAAAGTTTTTGATTACTTGAGAAAATTAAGACGAAAAACACGAAATATTCTAAGCTGAGAGCATCGATCAAGATTTATGGACCTTCAAAAATTAAAATCCTGCGGCTTTATTAAATCGGTCATGTTGAACAGGGAGACCACCATTTCAATGAAACGGCAAAGGGGCGCCGATATGCGATCCTGTGCTGCTTCCAAATGACGAAGATACGCCTTGCGAGCTATGTTGAACCATTTAAACTATAACATGGACAAGCACACTTAAAACAATCCTCAAGGGAAACGGTGCCACAAACCCGCGCAGAATTTCCCCTAAAGTCCGAATGTTTAATATCTCATATGAGGGGTCCTATTTAGCGCACGGCAAAGCCTTGAGACGAGTAACTCTGGCCTCCACCTGGTATTTTCACCGTAGTAAGGGTCTCCCTTTTATTCTGCGGGAGTGATCTATGTATGAGAAGACCTTCTGGGCCGACCAGGTCGATTTACCAGGCCTTAAGCCACAATAATAAGGCCCAATCAGTCATCCCTTATATGCCATATTCAGAAGCCTACCCACCTATGTACATGAATATTTCACATGAATTTTCCCAAACAAAATAAACCGTTTGTATCTTCTTGTATTTTAAGAAAGTATAAAATAGGTTAATTATTTATTTTCATTTCTTTTTTTCTTTCAGGTTTTACAAAAGCCTTACAAGTATAGACAAAAATCAAAAATACTTATTTTATACCCAAATACCATTTAAATATATAAACATACAGAATTTAAATATACAACACACTTGCAGCAAAATAGTTTTGTAATTAGACTAAATTTGCTAGTTCTAAATGCTATACCTACTTATAATTATAGTTGATCTGTACATTGGCTTAGCATACTTTTAGGCGTGTAAGCCTAAATTTAGTGCTGGTTTGTAAAAATTTGCAAGTTAGCAAGCTGATTTTTTTTATTTTTCTTCTTTTTTTTATTGTAGATTCTTTAAAAAATATTCTTACATACATATGTATGTACATATGTAGTTGTGTTTGCTTTCAAAAAATGATTTTTCTCTTAGTGGGCTAACTGAAGTATACTTACAAGTCCTGAAGGGCCAAAAACTGGGAGCAATGCAAAATATTTCTAGCAATTTGCTTGATTTGACTGTAGAGGTTTTTTTTTCTTAAGCACTTACCGGCTTATGAATAAAATAACAAAATAATTTCTTTTTTTTTAATTTAAAATCGTTTTACTTTTAAGTTAGCAACTAAAGTTATAACAAATAAAAAACGGCCATAATTATATTTAGAGGTTATCTGAACTGCTAACTCTGAAATTCAAATAGGGTTTTGAAGTTAATTGGTTATATGCGTATCAAGTTATTATATTTTTAAATAAATTCACAAAAAAGTTTATACTAAAAAAATAGTTTTTAAGCAGCTAACATGATAACCAGAGTGATATGGATACCACTAAATGACTTTGAAATTTTTTTGTTTTAATTTTTCTCTTTTTGTTTCTTAGCATATCATTCTCAGTTGAGCTATTTTACTTAACTTGCTTTCAAGTGAAAAGGCACCAATTTCATTTTCACTATTTTCTAATGGAATTGCAGACACATATTAAGCCTAAGGAACTAAAAAAAAATTTAAAACATACTACAGTATTCTTATGCCTGGATGAATGACCACGACCGATATAGGCATAACCAAAAATATTTTTCTATATCTTATTTCAACATTATATCTCAGAAAAATATGTGGTTTGCATATTTTGTTGGTCACACAAGGGTTAAACTTTTTAAGAAAATATATGCGAAAAAAAATTTCGATAGAGGTTTCTCAAACAAAAACTCCGTATAAGGGAAGTAGAGGGCCATTGAGGACAAAAACTAATGTTTACTCCTTGAAATAGGCAACACGTATGTATTTTAATCATAGTCGCCTTGACATGTCGTTCCGATCGAAGTTTATTAATAAAAAAAAACGCGAACGAGGGAAACAATAAAAAATGGTTGCATACTTCAAGGCGCAAACATCGTGTTTTATTTTCTTCGTCTTTCTGGGATTTTGCATGCTTGCACAAGAATTTTTAGGGAATTTTTTCTAGAACATTTAACCCTTTAGTGACCTATGAAACAATTATTTTCCGAAAGAGCCCATAACTATAATTTCTTGAATAGAATAATGATTTAATAATCATGTTCATTTTTTTTACAAGGCAATTGCGAGAGTTTAGGGCTAACTAGTGTTTTTTTGATACGGGCTAATCTGAAGGTAGCTGGTGGCCGAGGTGGAAGCAGTGGTAAGGTAAGAGCAGGGGGGCGGGGGAATAAGGATAATAATTTGGTTTGAAATAGGAAATGATGTAGGATTGGGAATTAAAAGAAGAAAATTAGGAAAGCGAAGGGAAAGCGGATATTTGAGAGGAACAGGACAAAGAGAGTAAACTTTTTCAAATGCACTCTAGTAAATTTTTGAGCAGAACAAATTCGGTTTTGTATATAAAAATAGTGAAACCATCATGGCACAACATTTTTTAAAGAACTTCAAACTATTACAATCACACGCCTATTGCGGGTGTCGATTTTCAGTAGAATATCAATTTTTCGATTGAGTCGATCGCAATTTTTTTGGCATTGTGTAACTTGGATCGATCAAAAACTGCATGTTTTTAATGTTTTTTGAATTTTTTGCAAATAATTTACTTTTTATTCATTTTATTAGCACTTTTCAAACCAATCGACACATCAACGACCGCAAAAATGCGGTGGAAATGCTCGATAATCGCTAACCGCTTAATAGTCGATTATCTATTCGTGTTCGACACTCGCAATATGGGTGTCACTGTTTTGAAAAAAAGCCAGAACATAATTTCCTGACACTCATAAACTTACCTCATGAGTAATATTTCTAAAACAAACAAAAAAAAAAAACATCTAAAATTATAAAAACACAAATAATATTTTTTTTAAAATATTGCATTGACATTTTTTATTCATAATAATAATAATAAATGTATTCGCTATTTAAAATGTATGCATAATTTTTTGATTTTTTTACACATTAAATGCGTTCTAATATTTTTTTTATAAAAAACCCAATGCTAAAAAAAATAAAATTTTTTCAAAAATAAATTTGAAAAAATAAATTGTATTTTTTTTTTATAATTTATGCGTTTAATATAAATAAATGTATGTATGTAAATACAAAGTAATAAAATTCTATGTGCTCTTCACTTCACGCTTCGCTCACGCTGTCTCTCGCTTACGGACGCACCACATGCATTTTTTTTTTTAAGTAAATAATACAAATTTTACACTTTACTTAAAAGTTAGAAATTGTTGAAAGGCAATTAAATGTTTTAACTTAATAAAATATTTTTAAATAATTAAATGATTATAAATAATAAACTATTTTGATATTTATTCAATTTTTAAAATTCACATAAAAATAAAAAAATTAAATTTAATTGTCTAAGCATGTTTGTTATCAATTAATAAATACATAAATACATATTTATGCATAAATACATTTATATGCATATTGTAAATAAAATATATGTACATAATCGTAATATTTAAAAATATTTTTTGTTTGTTGTTTTTTTTTTGTTTTTAACAAAACCTTTATGGAAAAATTGCAACTTAAGGCAGACGAAATTAAATACTTGCACATATTTTGCTAATCTGTTTTATAAGTTATATTAACTTATTTGTAATTTTTTTTTTATTGAATTTTATTAAAAAGTTTTTTTTTTTTTAATTTTTATTGGCTTAACTTTTCATTATGAAAAAACTTACTTAATTTATTTTTAATTATACTAAATGGTTTTCAAAAAGTCTTTAATGGGTAATAAAAACATACAAATTAAAAAATTTTTGAAAAATATATATATATATTTTTTTTTTGTTTGTTTCTATTTTTTAAAAATTATTTTCTTTCATATAAAAATTAATTTTAAAATTTTGTTTGCATTAAATCAAAATTTTTTTTTAATACAAATTACATAAGATTTTTTCTATCCCAAGTTTTGCGCTGCATATAATTTATCTATGGAAAGTTTAAAGATGCAATTTTTTTGTTAGTGAAAAATGGTATCAAATATTCAAACTAAAGTTTCGGTTTCGAAAATATTCCTGGTTTGGTTTCAATATTGTAATAAAAAAGTGCAATTTTAAGGTTACCAAAATATGGCTTCAGTAGAGATCAGTGAGCTGCATACAACCAATTAATTTGAACTTTTTGAAATCGAAGAATAAAAAATCATCCAATGGTATAAAAATGTCCGCACAAATAGAGAAACCTCAAAGAAAAAATCTTCAAAAATTTTTTTTTTGTTTTACGCCCTGTGCCAATCGGTTGAAAATTGTAAATTTTGACAGAGCGAAAGAAGCTTCTGACATTTATCGAGGTGAATATGAACGTCATAATTTATCTTAGCGGAAAAAATATGTACATTTAAAATTCATTCACAGTCTATTTGCTTTCGCACGTGCTTTATTCAGACGTCAAAATTTACCATTTCATTTGGCACACCAAAATGAAAAATATTTTTACACCATAGAAAATTTGTTCACCTCATTTTTCCTTTGAATAATATGTTTCCGATTAGCACATGGCTTTATAATTAAATGTAAATAATTTTCATTTAATTGTTTATTTTCTTATTATTTGTACAAACATATTGAGCACTGCATTATTTTAGTTTTAATAAATTTGGCAAACAATTTTTTTCTATGTATTGTTTTTACTTTACATAAATTTTTATGAAGAAAAAAAAACATTTGGCGCAAAATTTATGCTAGTGGCGTGAACATTTGACTCAAAATTCAAAATAGTAACGCTTGCAAATGTTTTTAATATTTTTTCATTTCTCGGTAATGTGTTTAAAAGGTTTTCCATCAGTTTACCTCAATTCACTGGATGATAGCATGCCTCTCATTACCCATCTTCCGTAAGGGTGACATGCCCCAGGTCGCCTTATATTATAATAAACAGGCCTGTTAAATAATTTTTATTAATCTCAAAAATTGATAATCAAATTAAATTTTGTGTCATTTTTGTAATAATTTATTAATTATGCTGATCGAACATTTTTAGAATAACTAATCGATTAGGATTAAATTTTGTATTCGATTAATGAGGATTTATTTCGTTTTCAAATTTAATCCTAATAAAAATTTCAATTTGATTATATTTGTTGATTAATTGCGATTAACGAGGACTAATAGGTGACATTTATGAGAAAAAAGGTGTCCTATATGACTCTTATTCAAGCTCATATGATATATGGAATCAAGACGACCATCGCAACAAGGGAAATACCCTCATTTCGGACTCATAAAAGAGCTGATAGAAAGCATAACCGATTCCATTTAGGACTCCTTTCTGACTCATGTAAGACTTCTATGGTTTGTTGGAAATACATAATTTTTTTTTTGAATGAATTTATGAAAAAAAACACAAAATTGCAAATATTTTTAATTTTAATTAATATTGAAATATTAAAAATTTGTTATTAATCTTCATTAATCGCAATTAATCAAAAATTTTAATCAAATTGAAATTTAATCCTTATCAATTAGTTATTTTAAAAACGTTCGATTATCATAATTAATCAATTAAATTAATATTGCAGTTTAATATAATTGATTTTTAATTTAATCCAGATTTAACAGGTCTTATAACAAATATGCATGTACATATCATTAGGCCCTTAGCGTGGGAAACCTTTTCAACATTTCCATCGACTCGCATAATTTGTAAGCATTACTATTTGACACTTTGAGTGCATACTTTTCGTAACCACTGTATATCAGTTAGCAGTTGTTTTTTACGATATTTTTGCTTGGTCTACAAGCACTACTTAACTATCTAATACTACAATTTTTCACATCTAAAAGTATTTTACGCGCTTAATTTTATGAAGTTTTTATGCTACAATTACACATTTTTTATCTGTTGCATTTTACTATCAGTTTCTTTATCGTTTACATATTTAGGCACATTTTTTCATATTTCAGTTTCCACACTGCTTATGTACTTATGTACATAATGTTATATAAAATACTAATTACCTAATGTACATAGTTTACTTATACATAAATACCGAACATACAAAATATGTATTGCTGGGCGCATAGTAAAAAATACTAAAAGTTTAGATACTTCTTGCTTAACTTGCTACCGCTATTACACTTACAAAAGTACGCTTAAATTGTAGCTGCATTGTGCTAGCATTACTTAAGCTTAAATATACTAACATTTACTAATATAAAAAAATATTATTTTAACTTACAAAAATAAAAGTAAAAATTCTAAAAATCTGTAAGCTGTCTTTATACAAAATCCGTTTTGTTGAAATTTTCTCCAAAACTTCTTTTCATACTACTTTTTTTCGATATCAATCTTTTACTAGAAGCAACGTAGCTCGCTCTAACAAATTCCACCTGTAGCTCTTCTCTTCTCCTTGCGCTCCGCTCAAGCACACTCAATTGCCTTGCTTAAGGCTAACTCCATTGCACTACGCCATTTCGGCAGCTGGCTATAATTTTGCAATGCCTTTGCTGCTTTCGCTTGTTTCATACTGCTCACCCCATTTACCAAGCGCCACATTTGTCAATGCTCGCCACGCAGAAGTTCCATTAGTAAATTGAAATCACCTCCATCGCGTGATTTGATTGTGAGCATCTCCTTGCCGAGCTGTTGTTTTGCAGAAAAAGAATTTGAATTTAGATACATTTTTTTTTAATTTTTGTTTAATAAATATTTACTTACTTGGCATGTCTTTTGTAAATCGGGTATACGTAGTAATAGTTCACCAAATTTGGACGGCGTATCTGGATAGTGCGCAAGCGTGTAGGCTTGCAAAGCTTGTAAAGCCTTCTCCTGACATTCACGCACTTTGACTGGCTCATGCAGTTCGCTGGTGTCTGCAAGTAAAATGAAAATGTTAAGTAATCTGAAGAAAAACTTTACATAGCATAACATAGCTTGACATAACATAAGCATACGTTAACATAACATAAAAAAACACTATAATAAAAGGGGCGCTTAAGGCGATATTGGATACTGAATTCCTAGCATTGTCATCGGGATCTTCTTATGGGAGTCCCAGAAACCTTGCGACTTCAGAAGAGTTGGACCAGCGTAAAACTGGTGCTAGAGACGTCGGCTCAATTGAGCAGATAAATAGAAACACGTCATGCCGGGCAGATATTTGGCCAGCTAGTCGTAGCGATGACTGACGCCAATTGGAATAGCAAAGGAGTTATCCTCTATCCTTTTTTTATATCAGTCGGAATCTCTCCTGCCTCTGTTACCCAGCTCAAGTGTCTATAGGACCGGGATGAAGCTTCTTTGTTCTTTCGCACAAACATGACTGGGAAGCCTTCGTTGTCCTATTCACATACTCTTGCTTTCATCTCCAGCATCAAGTAAAATAAATCTATAAATAGGGTGTCGCTGTGTCTGAAGTTTATTTCGCTTTTTAATGGCTTTGGAGCGGTCCTTTTCAATATTGGTTGAGCTGTTGCTATTACTCAACCACATTTGGCATAGCCGAATGAGCAGAGCAGTCATCTCTTTACCGCTAGTCTTGACCTTCCCTTCATCTGCGATATCTTTTGTTGGCCTTTTTGCGTATAAATCCTGTCACCCAACATCTCAAGCTTCTCACACTCAATCCATTGGGTCTCAAGTATATTTTTCTACATTATTGTCCAGTGATAATGTGAACATCCTTTAGCCAGGGGTGGGATAGAATACGCCTGAGGTATTTATGACAGTTGTTGTTGTTGTTTGTTTTAGCAACAAAATCACTACCCCACGGTTTTGGGGAGTGTTGTCAAAATGGCAGTCCTTGGCCGGATATGATTCCGGTGCGCTCCGGTACTCCCTTGCAGTACTGCCCGACTGTCGTGGTAGCGATTCGGTATGACCAGTGTAGCCTTCGAGGGTCATGTCATCCCTCCTTTCGAAAGGAAAGAAGAGATGGGTAATGAGAGGTGAGAGGCATCATATCCGTAGATCAACCATCGAGTTGCACATCATTACCTCTGTGCATATTGGTCGCCTCTTACGACCGTTATGCCTACCGCGGGCATATTCTAACCCCTTACCCGCAGGGTATAGAATATACACAGTAGGTGCTGTAGGTTACAACTAAAATCCACAGCTCGAAGTTTCCAACAAAACGTTCCCGCCATATTCGGCCTGGTGCCAGAAGCCACTAGTACCGAATTCATTCTAGACACAAGATTGCTCATACCTTTGGGGTGTGCTTCACGGTTACAAGAACAAAAACAGCAGCAGTTAAAGGAGGAAGGTCTGACAATTATATCTAGCAAGTGCGCTGTACCCACAAAACTTCCAAAGGAAATTCTCTCTACTCAAATCATCTCTCGAAAAATCTATGGGGTTTCTATTGGGATTTTCTATTACAAAGCTAAATACTTAACCAATAAAACAAAAACAAAAATGTGTCTCAACTAACAATAATTACCTGACTGCAACAGCACAATAACTTTCATGGCAACATATTCATAGCGATCGACGCGTAATCGTCTCAAGTTTTCGGTCATGTTGAGCATGCGTTCGATGCAAGCCTACATACAAAAGAGGAAAAAACGTTTAGTTTCACGTAAGTTCAGTCAATATCACAAGCTGCTTACCTGCAAACCGCTTGATTTGGCCTGCGCCAAACTAATCTTCTTGCCTTGTGACATCTTTATCTCGCCGGGCGTATCGATCGAACGATAACAACAGGAGAAAAGTAAAAGTTCACACCATGAATTGATCAGCAAACAAATTTGATCATCGATCTGTGGAGGAGAAAGAATTTGATGAAACATTAAATCTGTGAAATCAAAAAAATAACAACCAACCGAAATATGCTTGAAGAGCGGCAAACTCTTGCACCACTTCACGATCTTGTAGAGCCGATGATCGGCCACATTGCACAGATGCGCTATCAGATCGGGATTTGTATTTTCGCCATTGCCGAAACCAGCACTCGCCAGCAAGGGGTTCGTCATTTGTGGATTGGACGACGATGAAGACGCGGAACCATTCGAGGAGGAGGTGGAAGAAGACGATGTGGAGATCGGTTGATTGAGACGCGCCAATTCAGCTTCATTATATTGCCACAGATGCTCGACATCCATGATTTCCTGTGAAATAAAAGCGATGAGATATATGAGTATGAGTTTAAATAAGATCTGTGGTAAGGCAGACGAACTCACCTGCAATAGCAAGGGAATGTTTGTAGCGCGCCCCGAAGCACTACCCTCATCGCAATGTTCCGATTTGATTATGGCTTGTCCACTGCTGCCTAGACCCGCTGGCAGTCCATTTAAGGCATGCTGATGCGTTGTTGTTGCATGTGCCATTTGTGCGCCTAGTCGTCCCTGTTGATGTTGTTGCTGCTGATTTGCGACAGCTGCAGCTACTGCCGCCGCTGCTGCAGCGCCTTGCTGCTCGGGACTCATCAAAGGACTCAACATTGAGTTGGGCAAGGTGTATGAGCACTGGTATGTTGAACGTCCGCCACGTGTGCGATCTTCACGTATCGCTTCGAGTTTCATCCCCTTCTGTAGGCATTTTTCAAAACGGCAAGCGGGACATTTCTTACGCGTCGAAATGCTCACCGGACATGGCCCCCCGCGCACACAAACATAGTTCTTACGATTCTGGACGGTACGTTTAAAGAAACCCTTACACGATTCGCATGAGAAAATACCATAATGGAAGCCAGAGATTTTATCACCACAAATGGGGCAGGGTGAATTAATTAGCTGTTGACGTGAAATACCCGCCGGCGAGGCAGGCAGTCCCTCCAAGCCGATATTGAGTGGTGACACTTTTGTATCCATGCTAAGATTTTGTGCCTCGGTTGAGCTATTCTGCGCGCTCGAATTACCATTGACTGCCGTTGCACCACTGCCGCCGCCACTATCCACTGTAATGGGTCGATAGAGCACCGAATGATGTAACGAACCATTGAAGCTGCCGTAAAGCGCCGAAGCGGGCGGCGCATGTCTACCCTGTATAGGTGAGTGCGTTGGACTAAACTCTGAGCTGTAGGAATAGCATGAACTATGCGATGCATCGCTATTATTGCGACTCAGCGATGGCGTATATGGTGCATGACGTGACGTCAATGGCGATTGGGACGGCGAACTGTGCGTATAGACGGAATGTATGGCAGAATCTGGACTGGGATTGGCAGGTAGTGGCAACGTCGCCGATTTGTTACGCGTCAAAAGCGGCGAATTCATATTTGCGCCATTAGAAATGTGCGCAGCGGAAGCATCCGGTTCATATTTCAAATTGATGGGATCGCTTTGCGTGGGCGCCAGTTTAGTATGGGGCGCAGGATAGAGACTACCAGCGCTGCTGCTGCTACCCAAACCAATGCGCGCTACATTGCCAAAAGACGCAGGCGCACCACCTTGTAGCTCTGCGCAGATTTGTTCCATTTGTTCGGGTTTTATGGCATGTGTTGGTGTGGGTGCTAGCGTATTGTGTTGCATGGATGTTGTGGTAGTGCTGGCCTCGCTCTTGATCACCGCCACGCCCATACTGCTGACAATACTTCCATGCAATGTATGCGCCGCAGCTGATGTTGGCATGCCGCTATTACTTAATGAATTTTCAGTTTCCATGAATTCGGTTTCAGTCGTCTCCGTTTCGGAGAGTTCACCCTCCCAGGACATGGGACGTGGTCCATTTTTATTGTGGTTTGTGTTGTTGTTAGCGCTTATCACACTCGCACCAGCCGTTGAGTTGTTGCTATCCACATTGTTGTGTACACGGCGCGTCACCTTCAAATTCTCAATGTTTGTTAATTCTGTCTCTGAATCGGAATCTTCCGCCTTCGTGACTGGTATGCGTATACCAACACTGCCACTCCCACTCCCACTACTTGTACCGTTATAGTAGCTCGCAGCTGTGCCTGTCGTCGCTATAACTGGCACTGAATTGCCGTTGGGCAGCAGCGTTGCCGCAATGTTTTCATCCATTTCGCATTTGATATTCGTGACGGATATGTTGTTGCGCGTTGTTGTGGTTGTTGTTGTCGTAGTTGTACTTGTGCCATTCGCTGTAATTTGTGCGTGACTGTGCATATTCACGGGCAACTGGAAAGCGCTTCCCGTTAAAGTGGAGGCAAATGCGACCGCTGTGGTTGTAGCGCTCACAGCGCTCTCTGCCTTTGTGGAGGACATGATTCCGAATTTGTGTTATTATAAAATAGTTGTTGTAAATTGTGCGGGCTTGTTAAGCAAAATTGTGCTGTTGTGCGTTCTTATAAAATTCGCTCTGGACTTATGTGTAAAAATTCGATAGATGTCGCTGGTGTAGTCCCATTTTGCGCGGTTTTTGGCCTGGAAAAAAAAAGAAATTTTTGTTATTTTTGATTTGCTCTCAATTTTTTTTATTTAATTCTGACTTAAATATAATATTTGTTTTTGTAAAAGCCAAATAAGCAAACCGGTGTCGGACAAGTACTCACTCCAAGTGAACCCTGCATCGACCGGCGAGAAAGCAATTTGTGGATGGGAGGCAAAAAGCTCTGTTCGAAAGGCAATATTGCGATGGATCACAACATAGAGCTATCACTCTAACAGCCCACCCAGATTTCAACGAATCATTTAGGTACACCATCAAATAGATGACAAATATTCACTTCGAAGGTAGAATTTAAATTCACCAGTTTCGAAGTAACGGGAAATGAAAGGCAAGCAGACAAACTTTCACCTATTCAATGGACTTGTGACAAAAAATCTCCACAATCACATGAGTGGCATGCTAAACAACAACAAAAACGATATTGTGATATGAATAAATAATTTATTCGTTGAACTAAATAATTTTTTTGTAATTTTTTTTTTCTGTACACCCTTCTCTGACTTTGATTTTTTGTTTAGGGATGTGAGCTACTGTTTCGAATAATCGATTTTTTTCTTGTTTGGTGAAAATCGTATTTTAAGGAAAATAATCGAGTTTTTTCATGGTTTAGTTTTTCGAACAAAAAAAAATTCAATGTTTAAAACTTATTATGAAAGATTAATTTAAGCGAAAAGCGTTTGAGATAATAGTTATAAAAAATAAGCAAACAGACGATTTAGTGACGTGACATAATGTCAATGGAATTAATGTCCAAGTGTGAATTAATTCCAATGACATTAATTCCATTGACCTTATGGCACGCCACCGAAGACTTTCATATTTTAGTCATTCAGATATTTAAAACTTTTAATTAAATGCCGCTTTTGAGATGTGAATTAATTCCAATTTCAGTGACATTAATTCCATTGACCTTATGGCACGTCACCGACGATTTTCATATTTTATTAACTATGCTGCCAATGTATCACCAGTGATACACGCCTAGGCCCCTAGATTTTAGGGGCTGGGACCCTAACGGAAGGAGTTTTGGGAAAAATGAAAGTTTATTTTAAAAGAAAAAATATTTTATTTCTTAGTAAAACACAAATTTTTGAAATAATACGAAATTAAAAATGAGAAAATTCAATTCAATTCTGGAAACAGAAAAAACTATATTTTTTGTTTTGGGTAGATTTTTTTTGTGATCACTGCTGATACGTGGCAGCCAACGTGTTAATGCAATAATTCAATACTCTTAAATATTTTACAACTAAAATGTGTCGTTCTTACAATGGATTTATAAAAAACCGATGAAAAAATCGAAAATGAACTTTATCGACTAAAGAATCGATTATATATTCACTTCACTAATTTTAACCATCAAAGTCGCGTCATTGCCAGATAAAAACGAGAACATACGTTCCAATACGACACAACCAGACGCGTGGGGATCGAGCATGTGAACTGCTTCGACCTTTTGTTGGTCGTCACAATTAGAGCTAATACAAAGGTTATAAAAAGCAATAACGTAAAATGTATTAACATAATCAAATAAAGTTATGGTGATAGCGCAACAGCAATAACAAAAAGAACAACATATATACATACATAAATACGTGTCTATTGTAATTGGAGCGTTGACAACAAAAAAAAGCAAACAAAACCCCATAAAAAGTGTCAATGGCCCAAAAGCAATATTTTTAACCAAAGCAGAAGAACACCAAATGAATGTCAACCACAGAAATGCTTTTATGAAACCCCCTGTCGTACGCAAAAAAAAAAACACAAAAAAATAAACAAAAACAAAAACAAAAACAATGGCTAGTACAGACAGAAAAACAAAACGGCGAAGAAGAAAAAATTTTGCATAAAATACATTTAAGGTACATTCACCTTCAAAATATTAAATAGGGCCAGCGAACGCTAAATGAAACCAACGAGCGCAGCAACAGACATGAATATGGATAACTCAAAAATACGGCATTGGCAAACTTTTGTTAAAAAAAAGCAGCAGAATATAAAGAAAATAAAGTGATTAAGGGAGGTAGTGTCTTCGAAGATGGTAGCATTATAAACCTTTAATATTTTCGATCTATAAAAAAAACGTTATTGCAAGGGTTAAAGGCTGTATTAATTTTGTTGTTGCTGTTAGTGATTATTATTCACGCATCAAAATACTTCTAATAGAAAGACTAGAAAACTAGCACTATCAACAAAGATAACCTATAAAAATGTTTTATTTGAAGGCTTTCTTTCGCCGTAGACTTGCAAAGATGACTCGTGTTTTAAGTGGGATCAGCGTCATCCAAGTCCCCTTCACTGGGTCACTTTCTTCTTTAGCTACAGTTAGTAATTAACTACAGATTACGGATTCCTCAGAACAGTATTCCACAAAAATTGCCGCACTCTTCATTGCTGGCACTGGGAGTGCGCCGGATCTCATCGATCACATTTCCAAAATAATGCACTTTAATTATTTTATTGTTGTTTACAATTTTGTATGGTATAAACTATTTGAAATGAAAACTGCCACGACAAACATTACGATCCAAAGAATAAAATTTGTGTACTGACCTTGAAATTAGTTTCAGGTATACCCTCAAAGTCGAATCCAAGGTCACTGTCGAAATTGTTCGTAAAACATCTTCTTCTTCAGGAAGACCACTGGTTATCGACGAATATATTTCATCAAATTATGACTCACGTCCAAATAGAAAGTTTTCTTTGATATCAACACAAATAAAGCATTAAACGAAGAGTAAGAATAATAAAGAAATCACACAACCGAGCCCAGCGTAATGCTGCGGTGCAAAAGCCTTGGATTACAAAAAGCCAAAAGAACAAACGAAAGAACAAAATTGCAAAAACACAATGTAGCAATTGCAAAAAGAAGGCGATGGTAGAGCAAAAACAATGGAATTATTTGATGGGCAAAAGCGCCATTAAAATTGTTGCTATGAGGCCAAGAACAACCGAGTAGAACAAGCAAAAACGAGTTGTGGAGGAAGAGATGCGACTATGGTTGGTCGGTTGATCGGCCGATAAGTGAACCCACCAAAAAGCAATAATGCCGCAAGTCTGAACAATTGTAAATTAAAAGTCATCAACAATAACAACTGATGCATAACAACAACATTATAACAGCAACAACAAAAACCCAGAGCAAGGCGAAAAGCTTTGATCACTGTAATGCAGACAGTGTTACCATTTTGAGAAAAGTTATAGAGAAAAGAGGACAAAATAAAAAAATACCCGAAAAACTATAGAACAGAGAGACTGAAATAATCAAAGACAACGAACAGCCCATAGGCGAACGCAATGAATCGGATTTGAGTTCAACCCAATATTCGAAAATCGCCTGAGTAAAAGCAATAGTGGAGTAGGGTCTTGAGCCACTCCGCGCAATATAGGATAGGTCTCTGTATGGCAATTAGAATTTACTTAAGCAGTCCTTATATTACTTCACTCAATACTAAACTAATGATCCTTCGGAAATGAAACTTCGCTGGGCAATTGGAAAAATGTTTCGTATTTTTTGAAACGAATCATTTCCCTAGGTATATATCGGTTTCGTGAGTGAAGGGTCCCCATTTTAGATTCCTTCCATTAAAAGACTTTCCAGTACCATTAATCGGTACGAAGAATATACCTCAATTAGAGCCAGAAAAAGGCGCCGGGCCCATCCAGCTCGAGGAACAGATTGTCGCATGATCATAGTCAAATTAAAATAGAGTTTTATCTACTTAAAGATGATTCTAAAATAAACACCTTTTCATGTCAGTCATGGTCAACTTAAAAAACATTTTATGTCTAAGGGCCATTTTCATAAAAGCCGGTTAAGCCTAATCGGTGAATAATTTGACAGCTAATCGTACAAAATACGTCAATTAAACTCCGGTTAGTGGCTACCGGCTTTTATGAAAGCGGCCCTAAGACGGAGTTTTAAATGTCACTTTAACATTTTAAAATCACGGTAATGTTTGACTTTGACTTTTTTCGGTTATTGGATTTGTGAATAAAATAGTTGACACAGGGTGACCTTGCAAAACATTAAACATTTCGTCATACCATCCACCAACTAAATTTTTTTTTTATAAACGGAGTTTGTTACTTTTCATTTTCACAAAATCTTTGTTTAATATGACTATGATGGACCAACATTTTAAATTTATTTTTAAGTTAAGTAAATATTTTAACTGAAACGCGTGTTAAGCAACGACTATGATTATGGGCCCTTATGTTAAGACTTCAGGTAGTGATGGGGCTTCAAGCAATTTGTTTGTTCAAAAGTAACACTGGCAATGGAAACGCCGACGCCGTCTGCGATACGACCGGTAAAAATGAGCAACATTATCTTTTTATCAATAACAACAACAACAACAAGAGCAATGATGCTGTGAATACATACAAAATTTATTGAAACTGAAACAATACCAAAGCAACGTATAAAACAGAGAAAAATTTAAAGAGAAACGAAAACGCCAATCGGCATATCACAAATCTACAGTCAATAGCCGATGGATGGCACAGCGACGCCAAAGTCAATCAACAGCGGCTAAAACAGCGCTGTCGGCAGCGAAACAGACGACAAAGCAGCAAAGGAAAACCAACCTTAAAACTACCAAAGAAGATGAGAAACCAAAATAGATTGGTGTTGTTGTTGTGTATACCATAGCCATTTTTGAAGGAAGGAGGATTTCAACACCAACAACTAAGTAAAAGATGAGCGCTAACAGAGCGCAACTACCGACAAAAACAGCAAAGATAATGCCATTAGCAGCAGAGCTGAGAACAGAACAAAGCAGCCACTTAACCCGGCACCAGCACAACGCACACACACACACACACACATACTTGCACTCAAAACACCGAAACAGCGTGCTCACAAAAGGACGACCTTCAAGTTATACTGAATTTTGTACGCAAACGACCTTGCATACACAACGGCGAACAGCAACAACACCAACATACTTAGTATACAAACGTCAAGCGTCATCGTACAGCTGCTGCTGTTACATTCATACAAATACACACAAGAGAGAGAGATGAATAATGAGGAGCTACAACAATAACATACTCGTATATACAACCCCAAAGAAGAAATGGAAAGAAAGAAAAACTACGCAAATAGCGTTCAACGTAGTAAAGGGAAGATGTAAAGGAAGAAGAATGAAAGCATGAAAGAATATAACAACGAAAACGAGAGAGACACACAGACAGTAAATAAAACAAGAACGTACATTAAGTGAGGGTATGCAGTGTGGGGAACAGAAAAGACAATTAATAAACGTGGGGAAAATGGGAAGTCGAAATGCGATGTCAATGTCGTTGGCTGAATGCATGTATGCATGGAAATACAAATACTGTTTGACATGGGCGTATGTATGTACGCACGTGCAGCGGTGAAAGTGGGGTCTGCAGTGACCAATTCTCTGGTAGTCCTCTAGTTGTATAAATAAAATAAGTGGAAATCGAAGTGAAGTTGGAAAGTCTGAAATGCTTGAAATTGATGTGATTTTAATTGATGGGTTGGATTTGAGCCTTATACTATTTAAGGGAATCTGACCGAAGCCAGCATAGCAGCCAGTATTTTATTCTTTGCGCTAACTTACACATCTAAGACGGAGATTTAGTTTTAAAATCACGTAAATGTAATTTTAATATATTAAAAACACGGTTTGGGTCTATGGTTATGCGATGTCACAACGCTCACTCTAAACTTGAGTTTGGCTTTTTTTCGCTTGTTCTCATAGCTATGCTATGGTTTGTGTATAAAATAGTTTACACATGGTGACCTTTCAAAACAAAAACAATTCTTCATACCACCAACCATCATATTTTTTTCATGAGGTGATCCTTTTACATTTCACTTAAGCTAAAATCTTTTTTCGATATGACTATGATTTACCAACATTTTAAGAAGAGGGAGAACAATCAACATTTTTCGAGGCTTTGCTAGAACAAGGCTTAGATATCTTCATTACATATACTTAAACATGTTTTCAAAAGTAAGATACACGAGCCACCACATTTGAAGTGATATTGAAACATAAAAAAAATAATATTCCAACCCTACGCCCCTGGGCACACGGCATATCCATACGGAAAGTAAAGCGTAAAGGTTGTTGCGCCTTTTTGGATGAATTTTTAGTAAGAAAAAGGCAAATAGAGGAAACAAAAAAATATGGTCTTACCGAGCAAATGGGGAGCACAGATCCAAAAAAAAATGCGTAGACAGTGTAAAAGCAGATAAGAAAATAATGGTATGTTAAAAAAGGTGGTAAATCGCATGCTTGGAGCTGTGTGTAGTGCCTATTTGGACAAAAGTATGCAAGTGTATGTGACACATAAGCTGTACCAGACATTAGAAGTCAAGGTGAATTTGTGAATCAAAGTCGGTTATGAAAGAAATTGCAGTGAGTGGGGAATAAGGAAATGTTTAGAATGAATTTATGTATGTATCTGAAAAAAATTGAAAGACAGAAGAAGAGAGAGTTGTAAAAATAGATAGAGAAAACATTGCTTTTGGAGTTTCTACTTTCCTAAAAAAGTTATTAGCTGTCTTCTTTTGCGTAAATCAAAAGAAGAGGTGGCTGCTGGAGAAATTTGAAATAGGAAACCTGCTCACTTCTTGGTGATCAAAGTTACTCGTCAATGCTTTTTCGTTCAACTCAGAAGTGGAATATTTAAATATTGAAAGAAAAGGATCGTAGAAATAATTGACTTGTACCTTTCAATGTTAGCCAATCTAGAAAGAAGTACCTAAAAAATTTTGCAAATCGAGCGCTTCCTTCTATAATAGACTTTAACTCCATTTCGAGCTAATAAGTCAACCAGAGTCATGCTTGCAAGCACAATTTCAACCTCAGCCGGTCGGGACACGTTTCACGCAGGACTTTCGTATGAATTCGCTGTGCTTTAAAACTCGCTTCTGCTTGTTGGCTTACACTCAGGCCACCGTTAATTATCATATGTATGTAAACGGTTGTTTTGTAAATTTATTTTTAGAACTCCGTACATACGCATGTATATATCCCATTATCAGAACAGACATCCTTTTACCATTATCAGCTCGTACTACCCCACACAATTTCTCCCCCATAGCATACTACAATTACAACCCCACAGCAATAACACCCTAAACTTAGGGTTGCCTTAGTAGTATTTGTTGATGTGTACTATTTTAGCTTTGTTCTACAAACGTATTGTTGTTGTTGTGTCTTTACGTAGTAGCACAATTAAGATGTCAATGTCATGCATGTTATTGGCATCAATTCCCTATGGAGACCCATTCATTCATTTATGCATAGCGACGTGTGTGTAGGTAAACGTAGACAACAAAAAAAGAGTTGCTGTAATTTTTTGTTATCTAGTTGGAAAAAAATAAAGGAGCATTTCATAAGATTCTCTCAGCATAAAATCTTCTAATCTATTCATTGCGACGAGTTCAATAAGGCCTTAAAGACGACGACGACGCCAACAACAATAAGGCGGATTGTTGAGTTTTAAGAGAGAACGCCATGACTAGCCTTTTGGACGTTGCCGGCTTTGGGCGTTTTTTGAGAGCAATTTTCCTCTTTATCTTTCACAGGGCGATCCTATCTTATTCTGATTAAGTCGCCCTAAGACATGCTGAATCTAGTTACAAAATCTTGGAAAGATTGCTACTCCACCGGATTTCTGTGCTGTCACCTATTTAGCTTTCATATGGTTTGGAGATGTCCCTACCGGTCCGCTGGCATTGCTTTTAGGGTAGTTGGGTAGTGAATTCAAAACCTTCTAATTACTAACTAATCTGATTCTCGTTCTATTTTAAATGCATGTCACAATACCTACCAAATATTTATTTTTTGCTACCTATTTACAAAAGATTGAGACTAATATATGAAAAAAACAAAAAAACGTGAATGCCGCCTTTGAATTGTCAGCCGGCGTCTAAATATTTCCATTCACTTGATGACAACCGTAAGTAAGCAAGCGTCCCCCGCTGTTAGACGCGTGTGTAAGTGGTGAATACACTGGTTGCATATAGCGAGGGTGGTGAGTTGACGTACACCCACTTCAAATGAGGCGTGCGGTTTTTACATTTGCCATTACATGAAAGTTAAAGCGTATGTATTGTGTTAATTTCGAATGATGTTGTTGTTGTTGTTCAAACAATTATTCTATTGTATTTGAAAGTGAAGTAATCTGTTAAAGCGCAAGCTCGCTCACACTTTTAAATGACACCCTCTCTGACGTCTGCTCAACATACATATGTACATACAATTGTATGAAATGTCTGCCTGGCGCCCCTACCAGTCTATGGGCTATACAAAGCTTTTCGATTTGCTTTGTTAAACTACCAATACATGTAGGTATTTATGTAAATATGTTTGTGGGTATGATTTTTTTTTGTTGTTTTTTTTTTTGCATTTTTTCTGTTTAGAAACTTTGTGTGACTGCTGTGGTGTTCTTTGCAGTTGACGGAATGCGAAGGTTAACCCCTTTTCTATGAAGTGTTTGACACCCTGTTTGCAGCGCGCACCAAATTAGTCAACTTTGTTGTTAGATTAGAGGGTGGATTTCTAAAGAAAATCAATAATTATGTAAATGCTTAATGAAATGGAGAAACAAACAAAAGTTTAATATGTAGTTCAATGAGCTTCAAAGAAATTAGGGGGAATTGTGTAAAATTTTAACAGAGAATTTACAAGTATGTGAACTAAGCAACATTTAAAGTAATTTTGTCAGAACGTGTCTAACCTCATCACTTCAAAAATAATCTATAAGAGTTAGAAAAGAGAACAAGAACACTCTTCGGAGGCTTAGGCGAGCGGTAGTGACGTTGACAATTCTTAGTCACATATAGAACTGGCACGATTCGACGGTTGGGTTAACCTTTGCTCACCTCCAGCTCATCTCAATGTGGTTATCAGTTCTGGAAAACTGTGAAGAACTTGCCTTCAAACTCTTCAAAAAAAACTATCGCTTTCGGAAGTAGTTTATGATGGCTAAAGACCTTCTTAGCTTAGAGGCGCCAAAGCTTAAAGTCAAAGAACACAATAAGAAATCGTTTGATCTCAATGACAACTACAACGAATCGCTCTGTCTTTCCTTAACTCTGGTCTACGGAAAGAGTAAGTTGTTTAAATTTAATGACCTCCGTTCTCAAAAAGAAAAGTAACAGTACCTGCAGAACTTGCCTCCTGACTTCTATGAAATCAACTCATCTAACCCCAAAGTAATTGTGGTCTAACTCTAAGGAAACATCAGGTTTTCAGGAGTATTATTGAATGAAACCATGGCAATTCCTTATTGAAAGCGTTACTGAAACAACAACAAATAAGTGAAAGAAAGAGGATATGGATAGAGAGAATGTGATAATGTGAGGTAGAAAACTAAAGCATTTTTAGACTGAGATCCAGGTCGGGCAAAAAACAAAAAAACGGTTTTTATAGTACAGATCTTTTTGTTTTTGGGGAATGTTGTCGAAAGTGACTGTGCTTTCCCGGATACGAACTCGTTACGCTCCGCGATAAGTGCCCGACTGTCATGTTAGTGATTTAGTATGGCCATTGAAACCTTCTACATAGGTTATTAACCGGTTGATAACCAGATAGATTTAAAAATTTTAATCAGGGTTGTAAAAGAATGCATTCATATGCGAATGCAATCAGTTGAAGTCTCATTCAATCACTTCAAATTTCGAATGCACTCATTGACTAGCTTTTTGACTAAAGAATGATAAAATGAAGTTCACAGACTTTTTGAAGTCGCGACTTCGAAGTCATTTAGAGAAGTCACTTACTGACTTAATTATTTGAGTGAAGTCACTAACTATTTATTTGCAACAAAAATATTTTATGATACATATGTCTCGTATGCCACAGGCAAATTGACTTCAAATGACTCCAAATGACTTCAATTGACTTCAGTGAGACTTTTAGTTCAATGAATGCAATACATGAATAACCAAAAAATTTATGAAAAAACGAATTCGAAGCCGCACAATGAAGTTCGAATGGTGACTTCATTTTTTAAGTCCCAGTCAAAGAATTCAAAAAATAGCTGAAATAATTTTGCGATAAATCAAATGAATAATTATTCGTAAAAGAATGCATTCTTTAACAACTCTGATTTTAATATCGACGAACGAACTTTATAAGCTTGGTTTAAGAAAAAAAATAATAATGCTCAGTTCTCACTACATAATGTGCCACTACATCCAAACTCAGACTCACTTACTTCTTCTCGCATCGAAATTGATTATGTCTTCACCAAAAATTTACAGCCAATGAGTAATGCATCAAATTCTTCAACGACGGAATATTACATCCAGACACTGAATGCTCTACATGTATGTAAATTATCCAGACGACTATTAAACTTGATGTGAATTATATACCACACCTTCTTAACTGGTGGTTATTGGGTATGTCGAAAAGAGGCTAGTTCGCAATGCAAGTAGAACAAATCAAAAATTAGTCGTACATCATAATGTCCTCTAATTTAATCAAGCAACCAACAAAAAATACGAGTTGAAATGTGAGCCAAAAGTAATAAAAAAAAGAAAGAAAAATCATAATATTTATAAAGTTAAAAACGCAATGTAATACAACAAAAACGATAGCAATGTAAACTATAAAACTCAGCAGCCTTCAAATGAAGCCCACGCACCACAGCCAACAGCAAATGGCAACGGTCGTGCCGCATAAATTGAAGGATAGCAACATATGATATGTATGAACATATGTATGTAGGTATGTATGTGTGTCATTATGTATTTACATAGTAGAGTGCGAATGCGGTTTGTGCTGTTGCACAGCAACACGTTGCGCGCATGCGCAAATGTGCAAGTTGAATAATACACTACTGAATTAGCGTGCTTAAGTTGAAATGTTGGCGGTTACAAATTGACGGCTCTGCAAATAACTAATTATGTAGAATAGACGGGACGAAAAAATTATTTTTTAATATTACTTATTTTACAATAAATGAGATCAAGGCAAAAATTAATCATTTATTTTAAATAAAATTTTTTTTTAAATATTTATGAAGAAATGATTTTATTTACAAGCTCTAGGCCAATAATCAAAAGAAGGGCAAATACAAATTTTTCATTTTCCTCAACCGATATTTCGTTTTAAATCTGAAATCATCTTCAGGGACCGTGCCTGATCAGCATTTATGACGGAATAAGAATTTTTAAACATAAATTTTTTTTATTTTTTAATAATTAATTTATTCAAATATTGAAAGTTCTTATAAGAAAAGAGATGCAAGATTTAGAGACGATCGCGTAATAGCGATAGCGTAATAACAAAAAATCCATTTGGTATAAAAAAACAATTTTTTTTTTAATCATATTAATATTTTTTTAGAACGTCAAAACAGTACTATAAATGTTTCAAACCCCAATATTATATCTGAGAAGTTTACCCTTGCTAATTTAAATTTTTAGGTGAAAATTTACATTTCTGAAAAGTAACATCAAGATAATTTTCAAAAAAAAAAACAAATTGTCAGTCGTAGCTTAATGTAGATTGTTGGTTTATGTTTTAAAAATAATATTTTTTTTATAAAAAAACGTTTGTTTAATATTTGCTTTTTTCAAATATTGAAATTTTTTTGTAAAAAAAGAACTGGAAATTTTAGAAAATGAATTTTTGGTTGACAAAGTCATTTTTTTTTCATTTATATATATTTTTCTCTCAGTTTCATGTTTCAGACCTTAATATTAACTGCATCAATTTTAAAAAATAATTTCAAAATAATTTTCAAAAAAAAGATGAAAAAAATTAATTGCAGTTTAATGTAGAACCACATATCAGCGGTTGGTTTGCGTTTATGATCACATTTTTTTAATTTCTTTTGGTGTTTGCAGATTTTTTTATACTTAGCCTCATTTTCATTAATGTTGCATTGAAACCTGAAACGTTTCATACTTCAGCACTTGGTAAACTCAATTAAAAATTCATATTCAATAATTCAATTGGAGTTTATCGCGGTGCCAAACGGCGTTTTTGTGGTGAGACATTGAAATGCGCGTTAAGTAAGTCATATTCAATTTTATATTGATATTTATGATGTCAACGCCTATGCTAAATATAAAATGGAGCTAAAAAATATCATTATAATTATAAAATAAAAGTAGGTTAAATTAAATGTAATAAAATAACACAATTAAACATAGCTCAACATAACAAAACATAGCTCATCGTAGTTCCATATACATAACATAACATGGCATATCATAACTTGAAATAAAATTACACAATACATATTATTTACTTAATATAGTATAATAAAAGATAGTATGAATTAGAAACCGCAAACCTACATGACAATACGTAACATAATATAACATAACATAACAAAGCTAACATACCATAATATAACATAACATAATATAACACAACATAACATAACATAACATAACATAACATAACATAACATAACATAACATAACATAACATAACATACCATAACATAACATAACATAACATAACATAACATAACATAAAATAACATAACATAACATAACATAACATAACATAACATAACATAACATAACATAACATAACATAATATAAAATAACATAACATATCTAACATAACATAACATAACATAACATAACATTACATAACATAACATAACATAACATAACAAAACATAACATAACATAACATACCATAACATAACATAACAAAACATAACATAACATAACATAACAAAACATAACATAGCATAACAAAGCATTACATGACATCAGCATAGCATAACATAACATAATATAACATAACAAATCATAGCATAACATAACATAGAATCACATTTCTCAATATTGAATTATTCTAGAAAAAGTTCTACGAAAATATGTATGTATGTATGTATGTATATCTCAACAAACTTGTATGTATGATGAGTTGCTCAAATTAAGTGACTCAATCCTTCCAAAGTGTAATTGACAAAAACTGAAGTTTGACTGAGGGCTAAATAACATCATCACTGGACAGCTGATTAAATATTTAATGACCTTAACAACATAATTAAGTCGCACCGACTATGTGAGCAAAAAAAAAGAAGACGACCTTGTGCAGCCTTGTAGACTTGGCGATGGAACTTTCAAGCAGCGCATGGTGAGAGCATATTTTTGGAAATGTGCTGAATGTATGAACAGCTTGTCGCACATTAAATCGATTTAGAGTAGTGACGCAGATTGTAGAGTAAACTACTTAAAAGACAACGCTACATAAAACAATTTGTATATTTTTAAATTTCCAAGTTTACTTAATGATATCATTTATTTATATTTTTTTTTATCTGCTGTTGACATGGTGTTATTTTATTCCAGCACACGGATAAAGGCTATTAAAGCCAACCAGCCAAAAGTAAATATCAAGTCATAAACGGGTATGACGAAAGCGATGGTGGTGAACGTTTGTAGGTATTTACCAGGCAGATAATACAACTGGTTCTATGCAACTAGTCGGAGAAGTAGTATTTTTGAAATTGTGAGATTCGGATCGAAATATACCAGTCTAAAAATATTTTATTGTAGCGAAAATTGCATATCTAATTAAAACTAATCAAAAAAACAATCGATTGATTTCTATATTACTTTTGATTAGATTTGATTAGATCAACTATTTTGAAATATTTCTGTTGTTTTTTTTCATTTAGTTCATAAAGCAACAAACTTACATATTATGACCAATACTTAAATACAAAAACAATATGAATCAGCTGAATGAAGAGCCTGAACCTCAGGGTGACCTTGTTGCAATATTATGAAATATTCAAAAATACATATTTATATCATGTAAATAAATGTACATACATAGCATACAAAAATAAATAATTTTTTTTTTTTACAAAAATATATCGAAATAGTTGATCTAATCAAAACTACTCGAGAAATCAATCGATTGTTTTTATACCTTTCATGAACATGAAATGGTATTATAACTTTGGTCCGATGTTTGTAAGTATGAGAAGAAGAAGAGATAGACCCACTATTAAGTATACCGAAATGATCAGGGCGATGAGGCGAGTTGATTTAGCCATGTCCGTCTGTCCGTCCGTCCGTCCGTCCGTCCGTCCGTCTGTTTGAACGCAAACTAGTCCCTCAGTTTTAGAGATATCTCGATGAAATTTTGCAAGCAGGCGCCATTTTGCATAGGATTAATCATTTGTCGGAACCAGCAAGATCGGACCGATACCAGGCATAGCTCCCATACAATCGATTGTTCCGATAAATGGGTTTTGGCCCATAACTCTTGCAATTCAAAAGCTAGGAACGTAAAATTTTGCAGGTTTAGTACATATTGTATTTGTAACGTGTGTTGTGAAAATGACTTAGATCGGACCAACATGACATATAGCTCCCATATAATCGATAGTTTCGATAAATGGGTTTTGGGCTATAAATTTTGCAGTTAAAAAGCTAGGAACGTTAAACTTTGCACGTTTGCTACATATTATATATGTAACATATGTAGGCAAAATCAGCCAGATCGGACCAACATAACGTATAGCTCCCATACAATCGATTGTTCCGATAAGTGTGGTTTGGCATTCATGAAAGGTATAAAGCCTTCGGCACAGCCGAAGACAGCCCTTTCCTTACTTGTTTTTAAATAATTTTAATTAGCTTTGATTAGGTATACTAATCGTCACTAATCACGATTAAATTTTTGATTAGTTCTAATCTAATCAATAAGTAATCGACTAATATAGCCAACTAATCCTAATTAATCAATTATTCTGCAAAATAAAAGTTTCTAATCCGATGACTAATCATTAGGATTACTAATCATTATTCCCCAGCTATGATTAGGTATATAGTGAAATACTAGTTGCAAACGAGTATTCTTCCGCCTAGTTTGCCGCTTTACTACTGGGTAACAATGCTGAAGTTTTAATTAAATATTATATTTTAGATTGAGTTCACGAAAAAAAGAATGTCAAAACGAAATCAGTTGTCAAATAAATTATACCCGTTTAGCAAGTACTTAATGACTTATTTGCCTTTTAAGTTCTTACTTCAAAAACCACTTATTGCATAATCAAGAAGTTGAGTAGTAAATAATATAAAATGAATTGAATGTAAACAGTTTAAACGGATTGAAAAAACAAGAAAAACAAACCAAGAAAAGGTGTTGAACATAAAGGGGGCTTCGTTTGGAGTTTGTTGCTAGACAACGTGGCATGTCAGAACTGGTGATGTATGGTTTTGAGTATTTGAGAAATGGATTACGCTTCTTTACTGCTTTAGCTAAGTGAGTTAAGGCGTTAGAGATGTTACAGTTCTGGAATTTTGGAGAGACTATTTGGTTCAAATATAACAAAAGTATTTATGTAGTCCATGCTTTTTTTATTGTTTCAGTCCAGTGATTTTGAACTTCACAAGCTATATGATCAAAATGCATTTTTTTTAATTTACATAGATTTTTTTTAGAATGACTGAAAACTTTTAAGACCCGAATACTAATTTTCAGATGTTAAATTTTTAGGAGAAAATTTTCATTTCTGGAAAATGATATCAAGATAGTTTTCAAAAAAAAAATAATTTTCTGTCCTACCTTGTTCTACATTTCTGGTTTGTGTTTTATGCCTACTTGTTTTTTTAAACGAAAAAATTATTTTTATTTAAAGAAAAAATAGTTTTTTTAACGAAAAAATTTATTAAAAACTGAAAGTGAGCCGGACCTGGGTGAAATCCAAAGATGTGTTTGCAACTCGTTCCTACTTCAGCTTTGATTAAAAATACCATTGCTATAACTGAAATTTTGAGCATCCGGTTCCGATTGTGGTCTCATTAAACTCACTTTCGAAACATCCCTATTACCGACAATATATTACAAAAAAATAATAAAAAAAAATTCAGCCGAAACATTTTTTTTCTAATTATTACATATAACGAAGAGTTTTTAAGTGATCTCTTTTAAGAAAAGTATTTAAAATTTAGTTATGCCACGCCCACTTTTAAAAAAGTTTTCCACCTTCCCTAGAATTTAACTACAATCACACCTTTTTGAACGCTGATACGATGCGTCTAAACCCAACATACGTATATTTTTAAACGGTTTTTGACGCTTCATCGGTTTTCGAAACTGAGTTTCGGTTTTACTGTACACCATTTTAGGTTCTTTTAAAGCTAAATTTGATACCATTTTCGCTGTTTTTAGATACCAGAAGTCACCTGGCCATAGGTTTTTGCTCCGACGCAGCGAGCTTTATGAACCCATATAAATAAAACCACTCTTATCGAAGCACCCTGTAGCACTTGTCTCGTCTTTTGTTTACTTTATACGATTATTATTTTTTTTTATTAAATTTATTATTAGAACGTTTTCGACGACCTTGAGGCTTATTGTCAACAACAAAAAATCTTTTTATACCCCACTACCATCTTATCTCTCATGTTTATCGCCGTCTGAATACCCCGCTCTATTTGCGAGTCAGCACAATGGTTTGGCTTTGTTGCGTCGTTTTCGTTTCTTATCAACGCAACGTAGTAAACAACTATTACTTTGTCGTTTTTCGCTTTGATTTTATTATTAAATATTGACATCGATAAGGCGACAACAAGCTAAGACTAGCGGCGTTTAGCTGAGAAGAACCTTGAAAGAGCAGAAGGTATTTACATATATTGATTCGATGGTGGTCTTTTTTTAAATTCCCAAGGTAGTTGATAAGCGTTAAGGTTTGTTAACTAAGTTAGTGTACGAGTTGATAGAACGATAGGCCCTAGCGGAACTCTTGCACGATTTATTTTACCACCGACTTGAAAACTTACAATGCAAAAATGAGGGGCTGAGACGAAGAAAGGAGAGTGAATTCGGATATGGATAGTAAAAGGAGGTGAATGGCTTCATATCAGCTTATGAGACAAATAGCGATCATCTAGCCCAAATCTAATTAGTTGCACGCTATTTTTGTAGTACAGTAGGCCCTTAAATTATATTAAATTCACCAACAGCTTGATATATTTCAAAATTTTACTGTTAGTGTAGGTCATTCGGTATGTACCACATTCCAATCATACGATCGTACCTAGTCTGGTACATGAAATCAACATTCCATATTACGGCAACACCCACAATTGTGACCTCTACTGGTCAACTCGTCAACCAGCTAATAGACTACGATTATTGCACTTCTAATTTTAAAACTTTTAACTATTTCTAATAAGAATTTCGAACGTTATAAGTATAGATACTAGGGTGGGACGAAACGTTGGTAGGCATTTCGGATATGGCTGATAAACCAATTTCAAAATCATATATCAGCGAATTATTGATCATGGAAAGAGGGAGTGGGGTGCCACGGTTGCATTTAAAGCGCCATTTTGGTAATGTTCAGTTAACAAACCACACCAGACTGCTTCTCGAAGAACAACAACAAGGTGATGTCCATTGTTTTTTTTAGATTACACCTCGTATGTCTGTTATTGTTGTTGTTGTGGCAACGACCTGAAATCCCTCACGCTGATTATCTTGAAACGACTGACGGGTACTTTCCAGAGCTTTCAGACAGATTTGATGTTGATTTTAAACAGAAATGGCCGTTTTGGAGTCGCCATGTCTATCTTACCCCGCATACTTTCCTAGTTTTCCCACCCACCGATTTTTTTCTATTTCCTAAAATGAGCAAATAACTTGGTGCAAGGGGATCAAATGTTTGTCATCACTGCCAGGGTGCAGTAGTATCCGCTTAACACCATAACCACTGGTCATATCACATATTCATTCGGCCTAAAAAGGGCATTTGTTCAACCTTAAGCATGAGAAGACCAAGTTAGAGAGAATACCTCTCAAATCTAAGGGCCTGACTAGAGCACGTACACCCTATTTATTTCCTTACTTAAATGGCACGTAATTGTCTAAGCGGTTCTGGGTGTCCAACAAAGCGCGGCATTCGTTTCCTAGCTCCCGGTACTAGTTGAAACGCCACGGTATCCGCTTGGTCCTTACATCGGGTGGTCTCCCTGCACTATTTATAAAATCATAAAACAAACTATGGGTAAACTTGGGAATCATGCTCTAGAAGAATGTAGTTGGTCGTATCCCAGTGTCAATGTACCCAACTAAGGTTAATATTGAAGTGTCGAGCCATTTTATTAAGAGATTTGCCGAATGCGACGATAGGCGAATGTGGTGTCGATAGAATGACCTGGCTGTCAGAGAAAAAGGATTTTTAGCATTTCCATTGGCATGCGCTACAATAGTCGGAAAGGCGAAAAGACATCTTTAGGTCCCGGAACGGTAGAATGATACTTACCCATAGATTCCCCCAAGCTCAATGCCACGTTCAAATTTTTTTATGGAACAGAACTACTAACTCAGTCAGTTACCAGGTCATCATGAGTGTTCCAAAAGGATTTTGGTCTAGCCTTATTCATGTCACACAAGTTCCCTCCACCCTAATATATGTATAACTAATTATATCAAAATTCAACTGACAAGACGCTGGTATATGTACGAGTATCCGTGCTTGTTTGTGTAAAAAGAACGCCGCAAGAATTCCATTCAAATGATTTAATAACTAAGAACTGCTTAAATATGCAACAAGTGCGCGACCAGCAACCGACACGAATGCAGAAATATAAAAGTGGAACAAAAGTGCAACAAAGAAGCAAAAAACCAAAAAAAAAACACAACAAATCAAGTACGGTGAGAATGGGGTGCGGCTGGCAAAAGAGGTGTAAAATAAGAAATAAAAAATGAAAAATTAATAGATAGATGGATAACATGCCACCCTAGGTGTGCGCTGTATACCTAAGCGGTCGGTGAGAGGTGGAAGGTAGGCGTTTATAGTTAGAGAGCTAGAGACTGACAGACAGATATGAGGCCAACCGAGGCCAATGTGAGGCAGCAGAACAGATTGTCAAAGCGCGCTAACAAACAAACATTTCCTGTTGAATTAGCATAATAACTAACTGAACAACAAGAACAAGAACAACAAGCACAAGAACAAGAGATACAAGAACAGCAGTGGTTTGAGCCAATAAACCCACCATAACTTAGCCAACCGGAGCTGCAGCGCTTAGACTTGGCATAAAACTTTGTGCGAGCGATGATTGCAGCAAAGGGTGATACATTTCGAACGGTTACGCTAAGAATTTTTAAAATTTGACTACAGCGATGAGAAATTGTCTTGCACGCCTGGATTATGTCATAAAGAGCTTCGCCGAAAGAATTTCAGGAACCCATAGCAACTCATGTTTAAGGAGGGTCAGGTGGGAAAGAGGATTTTGGAAGCAGATTTCATGAAAAAGCAAAGCCACTTTCAAAATTAGGTTTGGAAACAGATTGGTTTCTATTTCCTTGTACCAATTTTCGTTCATCACTTTCAATTACTCTGGAAAAACTAGAAAGTAAATTTAACATTTCTAGATTTTTAATTGCAAAATGTATAGCTTAAACCTCATTTATCGAAACTATCGATTGTATGGGAGCTACATATGTACATATGTATATATGTATCATGTTGGTCCGATGTGGCTGATTTTTACCACACACATAACGTATATAATATGAGAATTTTACTTTCTTATTTATCTAATTGCAAGAGTTATAGCCCAAAACCGGTATATCGAAACTATCGATTGTATGGGAGCTATATTTAAAGTTGGTCCGATATAGGTGATTTTCGCTACCCACATTACACATATAACGTGAACCAAAGTTAGTAAATTTTACCTTCCTAGCTTTTTAATTCCAAGAGTTATAGGTCAAACCCCGTTTATCGGAACAATCGATTGTATGGGAGCTATATTTAAAGTTGTTCCGATATAGGTGATTTTCGCTTCCCACATTAAACATATAACATGTACCAAAGTTAGAAAATTTTACGTTCCTAGCTTTTTAATTTAAAGAGTTATAGGTCAAAACCCGTTTATCGGAACAATCGATTGTATGGGAGCTATACTTAAAGTTGTTCCCATATAGGTGATTTTCGCTACCCACATTACACATATAATAAGTACCAAACCTGCAAATTTTTACGTTCCTAGCTCTTTAACTCCAAGATTTATAGGCCAAAACCCGTTTATCGGAAGAATCGATTGTATGGGAGCTATGCGATGTATTGGTCCGACGAATGGTTTCGACCAATAATTAATATATGTATGTAGCTCAAAACAGCGGCCTCGTGCCATATTTCAGCGATATACTCGTATCTCTAAAACTGTGTGACTAGTTTACGTTCAAACAAACAAATGCAACGTCCTGATCATTTCTGTGTACTTATTGGCCAGTCCATCTCTTCTTTGCAAACTTACCAACATTAATATTAAAAATCCTCAAACGACATCATCACACCCTTTACAAAAACCCCTGTGGTCAACACCAAAAATCTAAACTTCTACATTATCGAATCAACAGAAGGAAACCATCTCCCACCAACAAAACACGTACAGTTAGCTCCACACAACCTACACGCACACTTCGCAAACGACACGAATGAAGCACCAACTAACGCACTAATAAATGCAATAAACGCATACAACAAGTAGGCGCTCGTGTGAGCTTCGGTTGTGTGGAGTCGCTGCTAACAACACCTGTTTGACTGCACCATAATTACAGCATACGACAAGACTACACGAACTCCAACTCCAACTCTGGTGCAACGAAAAATAAGGAAATGTAACTTTTAACATTTTTAGAATGTAATGGTTTCTTGCGTTAGTTTGCTGATATGGATTTTTATTACCCACCAACAACATTTGTGCAGTGAAAATTGCGGGAGAGAGGAGCTGGAGGGTGGCGTGTGCGTTGTGTACTCGTACTCACACGAGTATTAGCATTGCAGTCCGGAAAATCCAGTTGCTTGCCACAAAGTGTCAATAAGCTGATGTTGTGATAAAAATGTATTAACTGCATATTGTTTTTGTTGTAGTGGTGTGGAGTTTGTTAGGTTATTGGTTGTTTGTTTGTTGTTGTTGTTGTTGTTTATCGATTGCACGTATGAATGTATGTATGTATGTGCCATGGCAAGAAAGTGGACATAGAAAAGCACTAAATTGAAGATATTAAATGTCTGCCAATTTATAATTGCCACACGTAAATTGCAAAATAAAAACCAGTTAACAATTAGTGTTAATTGAAAAATGGAAATGTGTATGTTCTTGCAGGAGATGATGTTGGTGTTATTGATGGGAGCTTAGCGACGTTCCATTATGCTGGCTTGATAGATCGAAGTGGTCGTCGGTAGGATTTAATAGAAGAACTAATGCTTCTTGAAAGGTATCAAATCATAAAGATGTGTTGAGCGAGTCATTTAAAAGAGAATTGTTTCATCCAGGAACTATTGTCGCAAATCTCTATTTACATAAGTTAAGGTGAGACATGAAGAGTCTGGTTAGATAACAATCAGAAATCAACACTGAAAATTATGCTCAGGCATCATAAGCGCACAGGCCCCCACAACAATACTAAGAGGCTTGATCTAACAGACCTCAAAATTAGTACAATTTGTCTTCCTGAAAGGCGTCTTCTGAGGATGGCAGTGCTTTCAAAAGGTAATTCATGTTTTAGTATTCTTTTAAAGTCTGAGTACCAGTGACTATGGTAACTTTATCCGGAACTTGTTTCACCTAAAATTTAGAAAGTATATCGCTTATATGAAACCTTAATAGGGTAGTAAGTAAACCCAAATAGAAACGCTAGATCAACTGATGAATTAAAATACAAGACAAGGCATTATCTGGATCTCACGATTAACATTATAAATATCGCGCTGATATCTTGACCGCACACTGCAACTGGATGAGGTGGCTATTAAGTTCTTCAAAGACAAGTCGGACTCTTTTAATATCAATTTCACTTTGACTGGTCGTTTCCTGGGCCTGGGCCTGTCAAACAATAGTGCGGAGATCCAGATCTAACTGGCTGTTTTAACGTCTCAAAAAGTTTAGTGCTGACCCAAGAAAGCTTACGAAGACACTTAATAGCTATTCACTTGGTTCGCATTGAAATAGCCGACACCCTGTGTTCTCAAGTTGACATTAAACTTACAACGCAGGGTGACTTGGAACTATTACCTAAAAAAAATGTTCGTGACTCTCAAATGCTAAATTTCTTTTTCTTAATAGTAGCACTGCTTATGGGCTTATCATGAAACAGGGACAATGAAACTGGTTTATGGCTAACAGGGTGCTTTGTATTCTGATTTTCGCAATACCGATTATTTTTAGCCTGTTTAAGAAAAAATACCGAAATTCGATCAAAGTTTCACTTTTGAAAAGTACACGCCTTTTGCTGTAGTTGCTGGAATTATGTTATCCCATGACAGAGTGTTCCATCTTCCCAGTTTTGACAATGTAGCAGAGGAGTTTAGATTCTTCTATAGTTAAATATTAATTGCTTTGAAAAGGATATTTGTATTAGAGACAGTCCTCAAAGTTTGAAGCCGTACAAATGTTAGTTTACCTCGAGAAAGTACGATTTTCGGAACACAGGGTGTATACTTGACAGTGTTTTTCCTTACTTGCAGACTTCTAATTGCAACCCCGATTTTAAATTACTCAAAAATATCTACTTATTTGTTCCTCTCTCTTCGTCGTAAAAATCGAAAATAAATTTATTAATTACAGGGTGTTCAGCCGTTTTTAAAAACCCCACAATGCAAACCAGTGGAGCACAACAAAATTTGTTTACTCCCAATTGTACACTCCTACTGGTTTATATGTTATTGGCGTTTGGGAATGCGGTAACACTTGCTTTGCTTTATGTGGCATTAATTTATATGCTGCGCATGCGTGAACAGCCACCCTCCGCCTTTGCATATAACCTGACGTTGCAACGTTGGCGAATAAAAGCGGTTTAATACATATGTGGCTGTGTGTATGCGAATGAAGGAAGTGTTGTGCCAATGTTGCCGCAAATATGCTAACGTCAATTTAAACCATCGTTCCCTACCACCAACCGCTATATGGGTTCCATACAAGCTGCAGAGCTTCTGGCTCACTTATTTGCCACCAATATTTATGCACAGCCGTACATTGGTTGCCAAATCGATGTTGTCCATTTGTGTGCACCAAAACCAGTTGCAATAGAATTTTCCATTTTTGTGTTGCACTGTTGTTGTTGTTGTTATTATGTTTGTAAATGTTACGATTTGACGTTATGTTGCGCGCCTGTCACTGCCATTTCATTTATGTTACTGCATTTTTCTTGCTGCTGGCATTTCATCGTTGTTTTCACTAATACATGCACACTCTTATATAGTGGGGGTGTTTGATAGCGCAATTTTTTGTGCGTTGGTACATTTGCGAAAGTGCGCTGGTATGCGTTTTTGCAGTGAGTTACACCTAAAGTCCTTCTTCAAAAAATCTAAAGCGCTAGTAAGGCCGGAAATACAATAGTGAGCATGTGCGTTGTAATGCAACGCAACGCAGCGTTACCCAGACCTACTCTATAGTCCAATGCTTTTGGGTTGCTGTTAGTTAAGTTGCATGCAACACAAACTTGGTTGTGCCAACGTTGCTCAACAGGTGCGTGCAGCTGCAATGTAATAATACCAACAACAACAATAGTAAATGCGCCAACTGACACTTTTGTTGCTATTGCGCAGTCATTCGTACTGTTTGTTAGTATCCGTGGTTGGCTTTGTTAAAAAAGGGGAAAAAACCGGGTTGACTTCTAGCTAGAAGCTATTTTGGTTTTATACCCAGTTGCGTTTGGTACATGGACCAATATGGGATGCAGAACTTGTTGCACTGGAAGTGTGGGTACCCAAACGAGATTGCGTAGCTAACTCAGCATTTCGAAATAACCCTTTCAAAAGTTGGTCAAAACGACCAAGAGGACATAAACCTTTCCAAAAATTTAAATAGGATTTGTTAGTAAGTAATAAAAGTCCTACAACTGGGTATATAATCTTATTTAACAGCGACGTTTTTTTGCTAATTTGTTCACTATTGTTGTTGATGTTATCCAGGGGCGGAGTTTTCGGGTCCAAACCAACATCTCCCCCCCCCCCTCAAAATCCAAAAAGTCATATTTTTTAGAAACCGTGGGTAAAAGATGCCCTTGAAAGCTCATATAAAAAATTTGAAGCCCCTCCCTTCCCAAAATCCTGCATCCGCCACTGCTATTATCATTGCATTGCTATGAGTAATTGCATGGCCTGTTTTCTGTTTGCAGCGCGCTCTCCATAAAAATTCATTTCATCAAACTTCACTTTACCATTTGTGACAGTCACCACCCCCTCTCTCTCCGTCTCACACCCCTCTTGCCGAGCAATCACGTACTTATCTTTGTTTGTCATCACATTTCACAGTTGTCACCTTTCCTTTTGTGAACGCCTCTTAACCTCCATTGAATTGTATGACAAGTTAATGTTCTTTACGTTTTGCTATTTTCGCGCTTTCTTTCCTTCGTTTTTTTTTTTTGTTTTGTTTTTCTTCAAGTCATTACCATTAATGTTGTTGTTGTTATTCTGTTGATTTTGTGCTGTAATTATTATTGCTTCTGCAATTGGCGCTGCAGTCACTGTGACTTTGCTTCACTCTAAAGACAGCTGAAACTCCTCAATTTTTTTATGTTTCAGTTTTTATTGTTGTTCTGTTTCTGATTGTTTCTATTTTACTATTACTGGTTTTTGCTCTATATGCATTTGACTTGTTGTTTTGTTGTTGTGGTTCTTTTGTTGTTTTAATTTTTTAACACTTTTTTATGACAATCATTTACCAAGCAAATGTTTTCTCGGCATTGAATTGTTCAACAATCAATTTACATATATCTCTTTGACGCCAAGCCATTTTCAATTGTCAGAATTGCTTTTACAACTTCCAACCAGAGATTGTTAATTTGCGACTGGATTGTCACGCTTTTAATCTGCATTGTTATGCATATGTATGTATATGGAGAATATTTTACATATTTGAAGTCAGTTTGAAGCCTTAAACAGGGTGTTTTTAGAGTTAGTTTGTCCAGAACTGCTGGAGGTTGTTTTGAAAGGAAATGCAGGCAAATTACCGCATTCTAAATTCCTAATCTCTAAATGAGTGGCAGATCCAGAAATTTGGGAAATTTTTTTAATGAAATATCGAGGAAATATTTTATTCAAAGTTTCTAAAAAATATGACTTTTTGTATTCCGAAGGGGGCCCCGAACCGACCCGGTCCGCCCCTGCTCTTCATTTTATAAAATTGTCGATGTCTGCACGTTGCTAATATTCAAGAAAAATCGATAAGAGATTATGTATTATTAAACTAATAAAAGCCAAATCAACCATTTTTAGAATCTTTGTCTGTCTGTCTGTATGTTTGATCGCGCATCACTAAAAAAATGCTGAATAAAATTATACGAAACTTTTACCGTTGCATTACAGAACATTTCACTTAAAATTTAAGATATCACCTATCTCTATAATTTAACCGGTTTAGGAGTTGTCGACCAATATGCGCAACAGACTGACCCAAAACATGTTAGTACAACATGGGTATCGAACTATATGTGCTAATGAGTGCTGTAATAAGTGATGGCTTTCGGTTCGATATTTCAACTGGTTTCGGAGATACAATCGAGGAAGAAAAAGACGAAGATGCTTGGTAAAACAAGGAATAGGGAGCCAAAAACGCTGAAAATGAGTATGGTGAAGAAACTAAAAATGAGGAGGTAGGATGGACAATTTTTTCAAAAGTCATATTTTGAGATTTTTCTGGATTTCAAATTGTATAGTGATTTAATTACCTTGGAATTGTAAGAGTGGGAGTTAAATTTACCTGAAAAGAGAAAGAAAACAATTTGATAAATATTAAAAAAAAAAGAATAAAATATTATATGAATATGATAGAATATGAACATTATCAGATAAAGATGGAAAGCGGATAACAAAAACTGTTTGTTGTCATTAAATTAAAAGTCCACCTAAAACTTTGGAAACACTCAAAATAGCACTAAAACTCAAAAAAAAAATCGAAAACAAAATATGGAAATATTGACATACATATTTAATTTTAGTGCATTTTTTCACCCACTACTGTATATGTAGCCATTAAATAGATATATGTACATTTCATTAAAAAATATCTAAAATTTTATAAAAACTTTCAATCGCTGTTCTAAGGTCATTCACTTCTACATACATAGCTACCTAGATATGCAATCATAACAAAAAATATTATAATTTTATTGGCAACAAACAATAAAAACTGCAACGCAACTAAGTACATACATACATACATATGTATATAGGTATGTTAGCATGAATTTTGCTTAGTAAAACAAAAAGCCTTCATAATATTTTCCCTCCCATTGACCTCGTCAAAATGCAAACAGAAACGGCGCCTTTTTTCAACTTGACGTGTTGGCACAAAAGTAATTGCATATGGAGATATATATGTATGTATGTAGGTAGAAAGACATGAATGTGTGATATATATGTATGTAAATGTATTTATGTAAAATACATGAAATAACACCGATTTTCTATGTTTGTTTTCCTGAATTCAATTTTTATATGCGAGCCAATGCTGGACTGGTGTAATTGTAGCTTATGCTTCCATGTAGTAAAGGTAGGTTTTTGTTGTTGGTTTAACTATAGTAACAATGCACAAATGCATCAATGTCCATACATACATACTACATACATACATACATGTATACGCAGTCACAGTTGGACACCCGCTAAGCCATAGAAGCGTTGGTGTTATGCCTGAAGACACATACAGAAGAATACAATTCTGGGCATATAATTAAAACTGCTTTAAAATGTGAACAAGTATAACAGTTGCGCAGTATAACAGTTGGACAATATAACAGTATGCCAGTTTTAATCTGTCTACAAACTAGTTAAGATACTTTAAAATTCAGTCGTAGAACACTATAACCTTGTCACTTAGAACTTTTTAGCAATATAACAGTTTAAAGTTGCAAAGGTAAAATATTGTGTAAGTTGGTAATAGTAAACAAGTGTATGCCTCTGAAGTAGAAGAGTGGAAATATCCTCTGCATGTAGTTAATAATGCTATAAAATGTAAACAAGTATAACAGTTGACCAGTATAATAGTATTCCAGTTTCAATATATCTACAAATGAGTTTACATAGAAGTACGTTAAAGTTTATTTGGGCTACACTATTACAGTGTCACATGGACTGTAATCACAGTTTAGCATTACAAATGTATAACAGTTTGCGAGTTAACAATAAATACGTAAAGAAGTCTATGCCTCTAAAGCAGTTTCGTAGTACAGTACAAATTTATAACAGTATAGCAGTTTGGAAAAGAGTAACGTACAGCTTGCAAATAGACAAGGTTAGCGGTATACTCGTATCTCCATATCCGTATAACAGTTTCGCAGTTACAAGTTCAAGTCTATAGCAGTAAACGATAATTATTATATGTAAGTATGATAGAATATAAGAGTATAGAAATATAACAGTACAACTGTATAACAATATATTAGTATAACAGTGCAAATGTATAACAGTAAACGTGTATAAGATCGCAACAGCATAACTAGAGAGTCTGGGTACAGATAACGGCCTTTCGAGTTAAAACGTCATAGCGAAAAAAACTCTAAAAATCAATTCATATAACAGTGCTATTTTTATGCCCAACAGTGTATGCACAAGTCAGTAGAAAAACAAAATCATTAAACAATCCAACGACCACCAACAGTTGTTTGCAACGAACGCAACGTCTGAGCAACAAGTTGCCGCTTGCCGCTTCATTGTGATAATCAACAATTGCCACACATATGTACATTACATACGGCACTCAGGTATATAAGCGCATGCGCAAATGCAAAGCAGGTTGATGGATGCAAAAATTGACATACAAACATACAAACAAAAAAAAAGGTGCCTTGCCTTGACTACAGCAATACGCAGTTTGCAATGCACATGGCACGCCAAACACAATGGAATGCGCATAAAATTGACCAACAATGCTAAATAAAAGAATATGAAAGACAAACAAATTACTTTGTAACAACTACAACAAGCATATTTCTGTTCTGCAAAAATATAATATAAAAACAGCTTTGAGAAAAACTAAGAGAAAACGTTTGCTTCAAGAAGTCAAAATACTCATACATTAGATATAACCGCAACAAAGGCCGATGTATAGCTGGGTTAGTTCACCAAACATTGTTACAGGGTGTTTGTTTTGGTGAGCATATCTGACTATTCTCAAGCAGTCAGGTTTCGCTCGCAGTCCGTTCAAACATTTGCAAAAAAGCTACTCTTAAACGAACACCCTTTTCATGCAAGTCATTCATGGTAAGACGGCAAGTTGGCAAATCGAAAAAGCTGACTGACGGTATGTAGGTATGGTTAGTCTCGGATGCTTGACTGGTTAGTTGCCTTAGTTGGCCATTTGCAATGTTGCATATTGCTGCTGCGAAAATATGTAGTAGGTATGTTTGTATGTTTTTTATTTTGCGATCCCCTATAATTCTCTATTGCATGGTTGCAGTTATTTTATTACATTCAAACTGGTTAAGGTATGTAAGTATGTGCTAAACAAGAATAACACCAACTCTGAAACTATATATGTACAACAATTGTGAGCATATATCATAGTCAGTCAGTATTGGGAGGAACCTCTAAGATAACCCCTTACACAATGTACTGGACGACTTTCTATATCTTCTTCTTTATTAGCCCGTAATCATAGCCAGTGATTGAAATCTTTTCTAAATTTAAAGGGACAGCCATAGGTAGGCATAATATAATCTCAAATTTATATTCCTACTCCCGTGCTTCTCCCATTTACTTTGCGGACACTAATATGTACATATGTATGTACGTCCATAAATGTCGAATTAACTTTTATTGGATCCTGGTACCGCCCTCTGTTTCCAAGATTTTTTTGATATGTAAAACACATATCAAAATATAAAATATCATTAACTCAGCTATGCTTTTCCAAATATTATAAGTAAAGCACGAAACAAAACAAACAAAACTTTGTAAATCTTGATTAAGGGACTCAGATGTATATCCGAATATCACAATTTGTATCAAATAAGTTCAGAGTTATGACGAAAGGAAATGTCAAATAGCCTGGGGCCGGGCACTTCCCTCTTTTGAGGGCCTGTGATCCCAAGAATATACTGTGAAAATTTCATGAAAATCGGACAAAGGACACACGGGCACACATTCATTTTTATAACCAGCGTACTAGTGCTAGTACAAGGGTATTATAATTTTGTCCACATAACGGTACTATGTAATGGCGTCACGGATACGTAAACTCAAAAATTCCTCTATGACCGATGCGGATAATCTTTCAGCTGTGCTTTTTAAAAACTGTGACTCACTTGTTCGCCCACTTAAACTTATCTTTAACAAGTCATTGGCCTCGGGCCTATTCATCGATGAATGGAAGCGGGCAACAGTCACTCCTGTTTTTAAATCAGGCAATAAAAGTAATATTGCTAACTATAGGCCTATATCTAAACTTTCCACTACTTCTAAACTTTTTGAATGTATTGCTAAAGACAAGATTTACTTCAACATATGATTTGTGCCAATCAGCATGGCTTTATCCCAGCTAAATCTACGTTAACGAACCTCTCAGTTTTCTTTGAGGACTGCTACTTGGCGTTTCAAAAAGGTCTTCAAGGCGATACAATTTACCTAGATTTTTCTAAGGCTTTTGATACAATCTCTCATAAAATATTAACTGAAAAACTTTCACATATTGGCTTCCACTCAGTTTTTCTACAGTGGATTAAATCCTATTTATTTAACAGAATTAACATTGTAAATATCGATGGAGTGTACTCCAACACGTTTGTGGCTACTTCTCGAACGAGAACGAAATAAAGCGTTGAAGATGTCGCATCGACGAAACCGGTTTGCTACAAAACCAAAATTGACAAGGGACGACGGAAATTCGTTCCAATATGAATCTAATATTCTGAAAATATTGTTTATTTCTGCATAACCCAAATGGGGTTTTTACAGCGAAATTGAGGAAGCCAATCCCGACAGTGCTCACCCCCAATGAATAAATGTAAGGTGTAACAGGTGCTCTGCACCTTACTAAAGGTCGTCTCTAGTAACCCGTGCTATGCACACCCCCAACCTACTCTCCAAAAATAATAAAATTCTCAAATTAAAAAAATTTAAAAAAAAAATTACTCGCTCCTTCAAGGCTTAGACACACAGAAAACGACTGCCAATCATTTGACTTAAATAAAGCACAATTTCAATTGAACTAGCCACTAAAATTAATTAAAACACAATTTGTAAATGCTTAAGCGATACATATGTACATACATATGTATGTACATATGTATGTATATATTAAAATGGTGAAACCAACACAGAGACAAATCACTATTTTAACTACAAAAAGTGCAAAAGCCAACCAATGTCTGAGTGCAATAAACCTCAATAAAAATTGCAAAGAATCAGTCTATAAAACGAGACAAAGACGCGTGTCATGGAACTTGTACATACATATGTACATATGTATGTATCTCTGCGTAAGTATGTGCATAAATATACTTGTGCATTAAACCAGCAGCAACAACAAATGCACATTAGCAAAATAATGTCAATGCCATTCATAAGCCAGCACAGAATTACAACGCGCACAATCACCTAGACAAAACAAAACGCAAATAAGAAACGAAACGAAAACTTGCATGCATCACATATGAAGCATACTGCAGCTGACAACACCAACTGTTGCTAGTCATTGCTAGCTAATTCTATTCTCGAACGAAATTTTACGAATAAACTTGCTTGCAAACATTTTCAGCAATGGAATATTTTTTATATAAAAAGCTTTAGCTGCACTTTACGTTGCCGAAATGTAACGTTAGTTTAATAAAATAAAATAAAAGCAAAAAAACACGCTTTTTTCTATTTCTTTTTAAGACACGTGTACATGTTAAGCCAACAACTATGTTGGACTTTGTTTGTTTCAAGTATTTCCATTAAAATATACAAATTTACTTTATTTTTCGGGCAAGGTCATCAACAAGACAAAGTCATTGGCCGCAAGTAACCTCTTCTTTAGTTACCTATCACATCAGCTAATCATAGTTTGGTGTGGTTTACTTCATTTTCTCTTCTTTATTATGCACATTCGTGTTCTTCGGCCAAGCACTTTTTATTTATACTCAACGAACGAGTTTAATTTACCTTCCTACTCTTTTTGTGAAACAGCTCGATTTCTTGTAACCATATTATAAAATGATGAAGCGTATATAAAGAAAAGGTGGTGGCTCTTTATTATTGTTAACATTTCAAGCTTAGCTTCTTGTGTTTACTCTTTCATATGCTCAGTTTTCTGTATGTCTCTTTTCTTATTTTGTTTTATGTTAGCAACTTCTTCTTGTCAATTCGTTTCATTTAACCTCCTTTTTTTCTTTTTTTTTATATTCAACTTTTTCCTTTTTATTTTCTCTTATTACGCCGCGTAGTTTTTTTTATTTCGTTTTATTTTCTTTGAACTGCTGCCATATTTACCTCATGCCGCACACACTCTCTGCTCCATTTCTTTTGTGCTTATGCACCTGAAAATATAAAATAATGCGTTGTTATAGGAACTGATCGTCAACTCCGTAATGGAGCTAACAAACTTTATTTTTCATTCTTCAAGTTCTTGTTTTCGTCTTCTTATTTCTTTATGTCACGCTTAATTGGTGCTCGCGTATCGCTTCACTTCTTTCATACCGGTTTTTTCAACTGCTTTAAGCTCTTTAGTATTTCATCTAAGTGATGCTTTCTTTCTGCTTAAATTTTTACTGTGTGTTACTCTCTGCAACGTTGGTGTGTTTCTTCTTTTACCGTTCTTATTACATATTCAAATGTAATTTTACAATTCTCTTTCCTATCGATGTCTTTTTAAACGTAGCACAAACTTTCTTTTTATTCGAAAACTTTTCTGGCTAAGTATTAATTTCATTGCTAACACTTTTAAATAGAACTGCTTTATACGTGATCTTTTGCCTGGTAATAGAATGATAACCACACCATTTTACAGAGCTGTCAGTCATTAGTTTAACAATCGATAGTTTCCTGAGAAAGCTATCAATACAACAGTATTAGGACAGCTTTCATGATAGCCTTATAATGCTAATCTGGGATTAATTTGACGGGATCATTGGCCTCACGGTTCATGAGTTTTATTTAGCTATCAAGGAATAGAAAAGCACTGTCACTATATTGTGGAGCTTTGGTCTGCGGGTTGCCTCGTATTTTTCTGAAGTGCAGTACAATCTGCATGTTCTGAGCTGGTCCCAACAAAGCTCAAGACTTTTAATGTTGTTTGAAAACTTTGTACAATAATACAAATATAACATAACCAAATATAAGACACATTTAAGTCTTACATCTTCATCGATATTTCCAGAACTAAGTACCTACATATCTTATAACTTTAAACGACTTATTCTTATATATTTGTATATTTGTATATCCACTACTATCTCCCGAACGACTTCACCGATTTTAATGAAATTTGGTACACAGGTACTATGCTTTGTTTTAAGATTTTCTACTTTGGTGTTGCCACTTGGGGTGGTCCTTAGGGTTGCCATCTATATCAATTTTTTTTAAATATTAAGCAATATATGGCAATATGGGTTTCAAATGAAAGGTATTTTTAGGCGTATACCAACCAAAATCGAATAGGATTGCCACATAGGGTTGCCACCGGAACGCATTTTATTTATTCCTTCAGATATCGACCACAATCCCGGGAACGGCTGAACCGATTTCGATGAAATTTGGTAGATGGATAGCATGCTTCCCTCTTAGATTTCTACTTGAATGTTGCCACTAATGGAAACTTAGAGGGTTGCCACCTTTCCGATTTTTTTTTAAATATATGGAAATATGGGTATCAAATGAAAGGTATTTTAGGGCGTATACCAACCAGAATATTTAATACACAACAGGTGTCGCCAATGTATGTTAAGTGACTTTTTGTGGTTAGTGTTCGATATTTTGGAAATTTATGCTCTTGGTAAGTAAGATTATGCGGCAAATTCTAAAAATACCGAGCAAGTCTCGGTCACCCAGGTACTATAATTATAAGAAGCCATTAAAATTTCATTCAGAAACTTTATTGAATTCTGACTACACCATTTAAAGCAACCAACACACATTAAAAGTGAATACAGGCAAGCAAACAAAGGACTCATGTCCTTGAAAGTAAGCAATCGAAATAAAAGAGGTCAAACACAAGGTCAAGCGCACATTTAATTCAGTAAGCAAGAGGTACGTTGAAGCATAAACAAAAAAAATTAAATATAAAAAAGCAGCAATAAAATTATTTCAACGGTAGCACAAAGATTCATGAAAGTGAATACATACGTCTCTAACTCAATTTTAATTCAGAATGATGAAGACATAAAAGATAAGCAAAAGAGTCATTGAAATATAATAGCATAGGTATTAAAGAAATTTGATATCGAAATAATGATGTGTACATTCTTGTGTGATGGCTGAAGTTTAATTTTTTTTGTGCAATTCATATATTGGTACCCTGCGTTGAGAGCCTTAAAGCATTTCAGATTCTAGGCAGGCATATTTGCAATACAAGGGTAGCCGCCAAACAGCCTTATCTAAGTAAATATTCTCGTCATGAAATTAGCTGAGACGAACACTGCCATTAGGTTAGGTTGGGGTGGCTGCCCCAAGGACACACTTAAGCCCGTGCCAAAAGACCCTTTGTGACACCACGTAAAGACACCTGTTCTTCGAAGAAATTTGAAGACTTATTGAAAGTCATGAAGTTCTTGATTCCATGCTCCGCAATTTGGCGAATGTTATCTAGATAGAAAACTCCCCGGCATGGCCGTCTGACGGCGCTAAGTGCGGGTCAGTTGCAGATGATGTGTTCTACAGTTTCTTCCTCTTCGATGCAGCGACTTTAGGAGACACCTTGTCTTCTTAATATTTAAACATAATCAAATGAAACAATTTAACAATTACATTCTTAATAACAGCAACGCTTAGAAACCAAACTAGAGAAACCGGCAAATCACTAAAACCAGAAATATTTATGCACTTCAAATTAAAACATATCAGAGTTGCCATAATTGGTTATTAAAAAATAATCATTTACGAGTTAAGTATGTAATTATTGTGTATTGCGCATAGCGCGTGATGCCGCAGCCTAAATAAAAATTATGCAATATTTTTGCAATCAAACAACAAAAAAAATTCTAAATTTAATGAAAGCAGCTGCTGCTCTTTTGTTTGCCAAAATAATGTAAACAAAAGTGTGGCGTCTGACGCTAATTTCGCCGGCGCGCTAAATATGTATTTTTATGTATGTATGTACAATTTGTTTCGTGTTTTATTTCAGCCGAACGAAACGACCTTGATCGTGGGCGTCGTCGCTTGATGGGGCTGTATATGAGTATGAAATATCTACATACATATGTATATAACAAACGGTGCTAAAGTACAGCCAACAATCAGTGATTAGAGCATTTATTCAATTTGAAGAGACAACGTTATGACAGTTAAGTAGAGCTTTGAAGATTGTTTATGAGAAAAATAGAGAGCTAGGTAGTTTTTAAATTCACATTTATAGCTACGCTACCATTCTTGACTTGCACTACTTATGAAATGAGTTTTATTTTAGAATTATATTTAAGTAGATAAAACTCCATATGATTATGGCATCTGAGATTAAAATCCGTTGTCATGCGACATCAGAATCGAATTCCTACATAGCTTTGTAACACACCAATTAAATAAAAAGATAAAGGTCCAGTTAGGTAACAAAGATAAGCATATGTATGTATGTTAAATGACTCATGCGGTTTCGTTTATTACCAATATTGAGCAGCTGCTTTGTTTCAATGACATTAGTGGTGCGTTTCGTCATCGTCTGGTAGATGTTCCAATGAAGGTCAATAGCTTCTTGGCACGTGTTAATTATTGCTTACACAAAGGATTTATATACTTAGGTACGGTAAAACGAGTAGCGTTAGTTACGAAGGCCTAAACATTAGGATAGTAATTCACCCTTTGGCGAGTTATCTCTAATTTTCTAGCTAAGCGCATCTTCAAAAACTAAAAGGCCCAAATACAAAACTATGAAAAGGTTACAAGATATACATAAGTCACTACAGCACCCAAAAGTTCTTTTATTTTCCACGCAATAATGAATAAAGATTCAATCGAAAATAAGAATGAGTCATTCGAATTCGCTTAAATTAAAACAAGGTATTCTATGATCGGACTGGATTGGGGCGAATTGAAGTTTAAGATACAGTTCAAAATGTAAATAAATGGAAATGCCTGCAAGTGTAACAGCGAGTTCCTGCCAAGTACAAGTTTCTTACTGATTCTTCTACTTCTCACTATACATATATGTATATATTCTTGCTCTAATAATTCATTAACAACTTGTTAGCGGTCTAGCCAACCACAACAACCAAAATGAGTAACACTGCCGAGTCTGTCTTTTTGAATCATCAGCAACGACAGCAACTAGACAGCTAATCAATGATACCCTGTAAAATACGTATTTCTTAAGGTGGAGGCACTCTTATCCTGAGTGTAAGAGAAAAGCCAACAAGAAATTGGTCGGTAAGGTTAAGTTACAGATGGTAGCACCAATAATCGATTAGATGGTTTCTCATAAGGTTGGTCGAATCAGCTGTTTTATAAGGTTGCCGATAACGCACCAATGATCCCTGATACCTAGAAAGCAACCGTTGTGAAATAAAATGCATTTTTTGAGCCACAGACTTATCAAGTTTCAATGCGAATTGTGTAGCTACCTGAACGGTTTGGTTGGATTTACACTACGAGTGGTTTGTAATACAATTAAAGGTCATATCGATAGACTTCATGAACTTATATTAATAATTGGAATTGATCTTTAAATGTCTTACGTGTGACGAAATAGTCTGAGGACTTCACACCGAACTTTATCTATCTCAATAAACCAGGAATGCGGAGCCCCCTCTCATAGGCACATGCTTCACTTCCATTACGTTTTCAAGTGTATTGAATTCGCCCAGATTGATAACCGCAAAGAACTTCCAAAGAAAAGTTCCTTCCTTTAACCAAAATAATGTTTGTCGAACCACCCCTTCTCCTTCAAACCTCTATTTGTATGCTGGGTAGAGGTTGCTCTCAATATGTGTCTGGCGACTGCTTGTTAAGATTGTGTTGCAGCAACACGTTCCTGTTTGTATACTGCTACTTTGTGATGCAGCATGTATTGCAAGCCATTTTTACGACACGACAAGCCATTTCATACGAAACAGTAACTAGAAAAATAGTTTAAAAGCAAAAAAAGGAATACTGCTTCGATTGTTAAAACTGTCAGAGAATAATGACTAAAGTAGAGCGAAATCAGTGCTTAGCAAAAAAACAAGGATAGACAAACGAAAACAAGTCAACAATGTAAACACGTTTATGCAAGACACCAGAAGAAGCAGGCCGCTAAGGTGACTAAGAAACAAAGTCCGTAACAAACTAAACAAGTAACCGAAACAAGAAACACGCGGCTAGACACCAGTATACACGCATAACGACTGGAGGCGAGTAAAAGGCTAAACGAACGAAGTATTCGTAACCAGCTCCGTGTCTTGAACCAACGGCAAATAAAATGTAGGTGCGGAAGCGGGTGTCAGACGTGTGTGCGCCGAATTATGGGCAAATAGCGACAATGTGTGACGGCAACAAGCGATACGACGACGACAGCAAAAGGTATGAAGAAACAGCACAAAAAAAGTTAAATCAGAACAGCAACCAAATACAAACAAGAAAATACGGCTGATGAGACCATGCCAGCAACGAACCAAGTGCAATAACTGAAGACAATTTTCAAGTGATTAGTCATCAACGCCGCACAACTTTCTACGAGACCTTTGAAGGAGACCACAAAAAAGCATATAACCAAACGCATACAACTACCAGATGAACCTTACCTTTGAAGTACAGAAAAGTCATCAAAAGCAGAATAAATGCGCGGAACCAGTGGCGGCAGTGAATGTCTTCAGAATAGCGTACAAAAGGCGAAACCGAGCAAAGCAAAAGCAGAACGCGCCTAAATGAAAAGTTGCAGCATTGAGTAGCCCAGCACTAAGCGAAGTTTAAAGAAAACCAGCTTTCAGAATCTTGATAGGCAAGCAGGACATGTGTACATATGCACCTACAAGTGTACATCCGTATACACACTTGAATCTAGATCAGGCCGGACCTGAGGTTATATGGCGTTAGTAACACGGCCACATAATAAAACGATATGGTTTTGCCACATCAACATCCAAGCACCAAAATATAGAAGGAGCAGAAGTTATACTTAAATATATAAGGCCCTGGCTTTAAGCTTAAACCAAGTTTATTGGGGCTCTTATCGCAAAATGCAAATGTATGTATGTTTCCGGTATATCATCTGTTCACCTGCTCGACAGAGCAAACTCTTCTAAAACCAGTTACACTCTGGGCCAATCCTATTAAACCCTCTAGGTTCATAGGACTCCCACTAGCAGATATTGATGACAATGTTAAGTAAGTCAAGTCACAACTAGGGTATGGGGTTAAGAATAAGCCCTAGGTAGACGTACCCGTCATAGAAGCGACGGAAACGCACAGAGGTAATTACGTAGAACTTGATGGTTGATTACCTTTCATAAGCCATTATCTCCTTCCTTACGAAAGAAGGGGCACATGGCCTGGAAGTTTGCAGATGTCTCCAAATCCTTCTCGCTAGAGAGTACCACATTCATATCTGGCAAAGGACTGCCACCTTCGACAATACTCCCCAAGACTTTCGGAGATGAGTTATTTTGCATTGGAAGTTATAAGGCGACTTTTGAAAGTCGTAGGAAACCGATTCACTGATAAGCCAGGAAAAGGTTGTAGTCATAACTTTTGTATGATGACTTCTTGGCCGCTTGATATTTAACACTTAAATTTTAGTTGTCTGCGACTGCGGTCGTTTTAATTAATACTTTGCATCTGGAATTAGACTGCGTTTATATTTGTATTTCATTATTATCGAAACTTTACTAGCTAGCGCTTGATTTCTCCTGATAAATTTCCACTGGCTTTTTTCTAACTTCCACTAAATGTTTATTATTATAGCTGCAATTAATTGAGTATTGTGCCTGCCTTTAAATATTTATGTACGCTTTTATGTTGTTTTTCGCCATCAACATCGTTTCTCGATGTTGTGTTAATTTTATTCGATTTAGCAACATATCTTGTTCACTTTCCAGGCAACAAGAAAAGGAGTGAAAAAGCAATGCTTTAAGCCCCTTTTCCTTTATAGTATAATTTTGAATTATTAATTGCTGACCCTGCAGATTTGCTTACTTTAAAAAGTAGTCTCGGTCTTTTTTATAAAGGCACGCCATAGAAGGCCTTTTGTCCATACAGTATATTATTAAATTTTTCTCAAGAGATCAGTAAATGTTACAGAATTGTCCGTCGCGGGTAGAGCCATTTTGAGACCTTATCAGGTCATGCCCGCTGTTTTCTCGATACATTCGATTCTGCCGTAATCAGGTATCCAGCATAGAGAACTATTGAGATGGCCTAAAGATTCCAAAGAGCTTCGATATCTACGAAAATTATTATATTTTATCATTTATTATTCCAATGTCTTAAGCTGGCTGTGATTTCCTATAACCACTCTTTTATGACATCGAACTCCGCCTCCAAGCCTCTCAAAGTCCATAACTTTAAATGCTCTGCAGATCTTGTACAGCCAGCCTACGTTTTCTTTTCCACTTTCAGCCTTCCAAACCTTGTGTATGAACAATTTTCACGTTAACAATTGGAAATTTGCAGTTTGGCAGCACAGCACATCGCTTGTTGGTAATAAAATTTAATTTGGAAAAGCATGACTCAACAACTCTGTAGTGAACACATACCGGAAATAACTGCACAAACGGTACAAAATAGGTACAAGAAATGTGCAAAAAGGCAGCTCAATTTACTGAGGGGTCGATGCAGCATTCAATGTAAAAACAGGTACTGGTCAATGCTTTCTTTTTGCACTTTTATGTATATACAGGTATATTGCTGTTTTAAGAAAAAGCGATGACCCAAATTTACAAACCAAAGCATCCAAGTGGGTAACACCACAAACCACACTGAAGTGTGACTGTTTTGGTGATCTTCCTCTCTCTCTCTTCACCGCTCTCCACACCTATGAATTCGACTGTTTTGTTTAATTTAAATTTTGTTTTGTTTTGATATTAACTTTTACGGCTCAGGCATAGTACTATTTGTGCAACTTAAATTCATTTTGCGGTAGCAACTTTAATGTGCATCGTAAGTGAGTCCCGCATTTTATCTGTTTTCTTTTATTTATTTTTTTTTAATTTTTCTCTTTCGTTTTATTTTCAGTTCGTGGTAAATTTCGTTTAACAATGTTTAACTCTGAACGTTCGCGAATTGAGGTTTATGAGCTTTAGCCGCTCGATTTTTTGTTTTGTTTTGTGTTATTGCTGTTTTCATTATGTTATTGTGTAGGATCCGTCGTTGAAGGTTAAAGTGCGTTATTTGTTTACAAGATAAGACCAATCACCGTTGAACCACTGGTAAATTTTTAACATTGCTAAGATAGTAACAATTTAAAAATATGTATATATCTATTTGTTTTATTATGTTGATCATATGAAATGTTTCTTATCGGTCTCTATAAAGCTTACAATAGTCCACTTAGGAAATACCTTAAAAATAAAATAATACTGTTGAACAAGCATAAAGTGATACACTATAACTAAATTCAAAAATTTACTATTAAAATAAAATAAACTTAACTTCTACTAATAAAAAACGGTGTTTTTTCTTAAAAATAGTGCTTAAAGCTCATGTAATATGGACAAAGAGACAATCTTAATCACTCGATATCGTTTTCTGGCTCTTACTTTATAAGAATAGAGTTTATCAACCGAGCAGCCGTTGTTTCATCTTTTCCTTTATAATTTGAAACACAATAAACTTCCGAACATGCAATGGTACTTCTGCAATTTTTGCCAAAACACTCCGCAATTTTATGTTTAAAGCAGACGAAAATGTCTGCGAAGGTGTTAATAACGTGAAAACATTATATGGCAGTTCCTGGAATATCTCTATCTAAGCTTTAGAGAGGGCGAGTAGTTTTTTGAGTTATTTTTAATATTTTATTTTATTATTTGGCTCAGGTTTTGACGACCGTGTGTCGCAAATGTTGATAATTATTATTTCTTTAGAGAATGGGGACGCGGAGCACCTGTTACACCTTTTATGTATTAATTGGTGGCGATCACTATTGGCTCTGGGGCATTGCGCGTGATTGACTTCTTCATTTTCGTTGTGAAAAACAACCCTTTGGCTTTACACAAAATAAACTACATACATATATCTACGGAATATTTCATAAGCTGATTGCGAATTACAATAGCATGCAATGTAAATGAAACAAACGAAAGAAATAACCGTAGCTTATGTCGCTTAGGCCCAATTTCACAGTGGCGAGTTACCTTGCATTCCACAGTTAACTATCGATTCACAATTTTATTTAAGCTATTTTGATAAATATCTCTTGCTCAATATACAATAGATAGCCTTATGAGCTCTAACCCGAGGTTAACTACCCAATGTTGAGCAGTTGAACTCTACTTGAAAGTTGAAAAGCTAGAGTTAACTGTGGAACGTAAGTTAGCTCGCCACTGTGAAAATGGCCCTTAAACAGGCTTTTACTTTATAAGAATAGAGTTTATCAACCGAGCAGCCCTTGTTCCACTTTTTCCTTTTTTATTTGAAACACAATAAACTTCCCAACATGCAATGGCACTTCTGCAATTTTTATGTTTAAAGCAGACGAAAATGTCTGCGAAGGTTTTAACAACGTGAAAATACTATATGGCAATTCCTGGAATATCTCAATTTTTCCCAGTTGTATTTTTGGTTTTGGCCTTCTTTATAATGGGTTCTTCCTCCAGTTAACCTAAAATTCCGAACTGTGTAGGTAATAATAAAAAATAAAATTTTACTAAACCAAACTCTCACAGATACTGGATAATTTAAATTTTACCTTCCAACAGGATTTGTGAAGCGCATGCACCCTCTTTACCTCAATCACCTGTACAACATACACACTCGTGTGCATAGCTACGTTGCGACACTTCATTGCGCCTTCAATATTTTTGTTGTCATATTACGCTTTTTTCTATGTATGTAAGCTAGGTTGCATATGCTGGGATTGCATGTGTAGGTATGTATGATATGTGTACTTTTTTTATTGTTTATGTAGCTGTGTTGCTTACCTTTGTAGAGTTTATTGACATTTGCAATATTTCGCTTCACATGTTGTTTCAACGTTGGCCGTCGCTATTGTTATTGCTGCTACCGTTACTCATACATATACATATATGCTACCAGAGTAGGAACGCTCTCTTTTTCCACTCTATCTTTCTCTCTGCTTCTTTTGCTCACACTTTATAGTTTTTTCTCACTTGCGCACTTCCAAGTTGTTGCCGATACTGCAGCCACTGACCGTGTCCACTTCTGTTTCTAGGTATTGCCTGTGTGCTCGTCAATGCGTTTACATTTTCAATTTTGTTTGAATGTTGTACATTTTATTGTAGGTATTCCTTATTTAAACACGGCACTTTTAAAGTGTAGTAAAATATTTTAGATATTGCACACTTTGCGAGAACTTGCTTGGTATAAAAATATTTTTTTTTTTAATTTAGTGTATTTGCAGCTCATCACTTCGATTAAATTCCAATTGGAAGCGCTGTAAATTTTTAATACTCAATCACTCTTTACATACTCAAACTGACTCGCTTCTTGACTTTCCACTTTTTTATGATAGCAGAGCACTATTGCTATCTCACTTGTGGCCACGTCGTATGAATTAGTTGTAGTGATTTGCTTGGTTCGCTTTATTTTTTGTTGCCGTCATACAAGACTCTTGGCGCTTCACGCGGATGACACTTGATTTTTTGTTTACACTGCATTGAATCAGCACAGTAAAATGATGGTGAATATATAGCAACAACAATTCCACAATATTGCTTTATACATCAGTACGTGGATGTTCCAATACTATGTTGCCATTCGCTTTGATTCTACTTACTATTTCTTTGCTGCCACTATATGTGTAGTATGTTCTTATTCTTTCGTACACGCCTTGCTTCGTCTTTGTTTGATTTATTCTCGCCTGTGCGAGCAAGGGCGGGAAAGGGATGAGTATGACAATAAGAGCAAAACAATTTAAATAACCTTCAACTACTTTTTTATTTTTGCCTTTTCGCCGCACGTTGAATGTTGGCGTACTTCTTGATTCCCTTTTTCACAATAACCGAGCGGCGTAGATTTCACCGTCACCACACAAACAACACACAATACATGAATTTCAATATATTATTATTGTTGTTGTTTTCGGCTGGTTTTTTTTTTTTGTTTATTTCTGCTTATTGCTGTGTAGTCAAATTTTGTTTAATTACTACTCCTAGAGGATCGGGTGTTGAATGCTTCGCACAAGTCCTCATAAAACGTAATACACTTTTTCTTAACTGTCGAATTTGTATATTTTCAGCATCCGTGAATGGGTTAAAAGATGAGCAGTAAGCTCTTCGTTTTTCGCAATTACTATCTCACTCACCTGAAGCTTTTGTAAATCCTTTTGCATTTGTGATTAAAATTTATACCACATTTTTCAGTATACATACTAGAGTTGCAGTGTCCGCTAACCATAACTGCATCAATTCCTTGCTACCCATAACTGGTACACTGGCTTTGCCAACCACTGACTCCTTCGCAATCTTAACTTTGTTCGGTATATTTTACAATAATTTCTTTACTTTCTCACTTTTCTTGTACGAAACATGCTTACATTTGTTTTGAATCATTTATTCGTAAAATTTTCACAAAAAACTATTGTATTGCTCAATGCTGATAATTCACACAAAATGCATTTCATTTAATATTACTTTAGTAATATAAAGAAGCATATTTAACTCAAATGGTTAATATAATCTCTTGCAGCAGTCTACGCGCAATCAATTTAATTTTTATGTAGAAAAAATCACTTGCAAGATACAACGCCAGCGCACAAATAACCGTCTACCAGCGAGAAACAACTTCTCACAGCTGTCACAAAAACAACACTGAACGCACTAAACCAAGGCGAATTAATTGTGGATTTGTTAGCGCAGTGTTGCATGCGGCAGGTGAGTTTTTCAACAATAACCACATTGTGGACTCTATTTATGTCACAGGTGGTGTAAACAACAAAATGTCTGTAAATTAAAGCGGCCCGCTGTATCAAGACGATAATACGTCACATATTTAATTGTTAAAAAAAAGCATATTCGACTTTTATTTATAAGTAAATTGAATTTTAAATCTCAAAATATTCCAAAAACTAGCAACCAATGATGGAAATTTGAGTTTCCAATTGTCAATGAAGTTGTTAGAGGTATCTAAAATAATCATGGAATTACTGATTTTAAATTACTTCTGCAGGATATATGAACATTTTTTTTAAATAGAAAAGCGCTCAAAGAATGTGGTCTTCTAGGTTTTCTAATTATTAACCCCATAAATATCCGTTTGATAAACAATTACAGCTAGGTAACAACAATTTATATTGAAAGCAGAAATAAGTTGACAGAAATCGTTTTCCATGGCCTAGTGGAAATTGTGTCATTCATATTTACCGCGAAAAATCCAAAATTTTCTTTCGGTATGTCAAAATTAACAATTTTCAACCGATTGGCATGGGACCATTTTGCATATTCTGATATAGATTTTCGAAAGATATCCATGCGCTGGCAGCTCTACTACTTTTTAAATTTTTAAAAAAATTATTCCACTAATCATTCTGTAGCAACACAAATGACTTTTTTATTTATCAACAGTGTAACCCTGTGAAATGCGGACAGCTGTTGATAAATATCTCCAGTTGCTTAAAATTCTACACCAACGTTGGAAATCAAACTCAACAAGTGGAGACTGTTTCTCATTTCTAATTCACCACCTGTGCTGCTTCCTCGTATTTGGATGAAAAGTTGTAGTAAATATTAACAAGTAGTTTTATTTTGTTTTAAACTTTGAGAGGCTTGAATTTATAAACTGCAAAGTGTAAATAAAATGTATTTTTTCGTTTTGAGAGTAAGCAGTTAAACGGTAAAAGTTCTAAATTAGTAAATTGCGAGAAGAAGCCAGTAACAACAAATTACCCACTCAACACGGAAACCACTTAGTTTGGTTGCCAGTGCAATTTGTGTGAAGAATTACAAACAAATTAAATGAAATCAACATTATAAACCAGTGATATCCAAAAAATACCAGTAAAGTTGTAATAAAACCGTGAATCCTAAATAAACCCACAAAATGACGAATATGCGACCACCAAATAAAACTATACTCCTAAAAGTTGTTATACTCGGGGATGGCGGCGTTGGTAAATCTTGCCTAATGAATCGCTTTGTTTCGAATCGTTACTATGAAAACAATTTTCATACAATTGGCGTAGAATTTATGAATAAAGATATTGATGTAGATGGCGAGAAATATACATTGCAAGTAAGTAAAATAAATTAAGTAAATAATAGGTACCTTAAATAATGAATATTTGCAGTTCTTAGCGTTTACTTAATTTTTCTAAACTATAAGTGGTCACGAAAGCGTTGAACAGGAAACTCGAATGGCATTGAGCAAATCGAAAGTCAAATCCAAACTATGCAAGCCTTCTTGCTATTGACTATCGATGTATATTTGTATGTACAGAAGTAGAAGCTAGTTTTGATCAGGGAAGTGGCTACTGTACCTTGTGCGAACGTGGGTGTACAGTGAATATCTTTGTTAGATCAAATGTTTAATATGTATGCATGTATATCGAACCCTTAAAAGATCTTAACTGACCAAATTTTTGATATTTCTGCTTTGAAAGAAGCACATGCATAAGCTGATTACTTTGAATATCGCGATAAAAAACGTTGACCATTAAAATTTTGTTATAATACGTATATTATTGAAGTGCTTTTTATAAATATTACAATTTTTTCTACAACTCACAATGCGTTTACTGTAAACTTTTATTTTTGTCGATTAAGAATTTTTCATGTTGGGCTGGATGTTTGTATTTACTTTAGGTGGTTTACATACAGGCATGTGTTAGTCATAGTGGCAAAAACAATAATTTAATAGTATACTGGTACTTACGTATAATATTTAGTCAACAAACGGATGCCCTTGTTTATGCATCACACATTTATGATTTGTTTGTATATCGAGCAAAGAGGAAAGAAAAACACTTTTTGGTAAAGCTGGATACATCAACTGACTGTTTACTATCTTTCTAGCTTTTCTTCTCTGCTGATCTAACTTCAGCTTCTTAGTCGGAATGAGGATTAAAGAGGGTTATACTGAATAACCAGCACTCTGTCCACCAAACCCCGAGTCATATTTCGACAGAAAAATACTCTACTGAAGTGTTGCCGTAAATTAACCTGGTATTTTACTTGAGCCGATCACGAAAAATCTTCGGGGCTATTATCTATTGCTCAAACATAAACCTATTTAAACACATACATACATATACATATTTACAACACTTTGATTTAATCATCATGTTAAATTGAGGTAATTTTAACACCAGCTTGTAAATAGGAAATATGTAATAATAAATTATATTTATGCGAATCTATGTGCATATGTACCTACTATGCGTGTTTGTGCATTCCAGCTAAGAACAAAAATTAACTGAATTACTAATTGTGAATTTTGACAAAGATTTACAATTAAAACTTGTCGGTTTGGAGAGGGCATTTCAGATATAGGCATCGCCAATATATAGAATTAGTTAAAAGAAGTTAAACCTTATCAACTTGATGTAGAACTGGCAGACCACGCGAACCTCGGCCGGCAGAAAAATGGTTAGAAATAACTGAAATACATTTAGAACTCTGTTGTAGACCTATGATACATGCAATCATTTTATACACAAAATTTACCATCTTTGTAAAATGTGCTGTGCTTGTAGACATCCATCTATGATTTCAACAAAAAAAAAACTTATGAAAATGAAATTGTGTGAAACATCATCAGCAGCAGTTTTTTTTATCGAAAAGCCTTCCACACAGAAAGTCCAACAATATACTTTTTACAAAATATAAATCGGTTCAGACTCTTAAAAATATATAGATATTGACCTAAATATCCTGAAACTTTATTAAAATAAAAAACTGGTACAATCGGTTTGGTTTCTTTTTTGCAATTATAATCACATTTTTGGGGATTCTATAATGGATACATACAGTAGGCAACAACCTTCAAAATTATGGTATAGCTACCGATCTGTTGCTCAAATTGTGTGCTTCATTAAATCTTGCTATCCTGGTGATTAGGTATTCTTATTCTGACTTTAGAGATAGTACTTTGTATATTTTTGTAGATACCTATAGACTGTGGCAAACGTTAACAAATTTCAAGACGTAATATTTTTCAGATATATGGTGTATGTCATTTCCAATTTTCGTTCCTTGCTATTCGAACAATTTTTCAACATGGCTGCTGGTTTTGCATATTTATTTATTTTATTTATTTATTGAAATGGTTGGTCCAGAAACCGAATTTAAATACACAAAACATTAGCAAAAATTGCTTTTTCATCTTTCGTACTAACGATTTTGTTAAGATTGAAAAATCCTACAGGTGTGAATACCTGCCATTCAGAATAAAGTCTCGGTCTGATTTCTTTCAGAGATATACATATGTATAAGGGAGATATACTATTTTATATGTTTAAAAAGTCCTCATGTAAATAAATTGATTGACTAAAAATTTTATCATATATTTGCTTACGAAATTGTTGACTTGGTTGCAGTTAACAGCCAGGTTAATTTGTCGTCTAGGTAGCGAACTCATCAATCAATTACATTAGCTATTAACATGCAATAAAAACAATAGTAATTTGTAGTGTAGCTCATTGATTTTACGTGCCTTTTTTTCTTGAGGAATGTTGGTGTAGTCAAATTCCAGTAAGATCTGGTAACAGTAGCTGCAAACTATTATGCAGTGGGCGTTCGGATTATGGAGAGCTGATGTGGTTTTGTATGGCGGAGAATAATCGAGCATACCTTTTGTCATACTTCGTGATATCCGATCAGCTCGCTTTGATCTATCACGTTATGCCGGCGTTTAATTATGCAATAACAGTAAAAGCTTTTTGTTGCTTTTTTGAGTCGATATTAACATATTCTCTTGATATATTGTTGTTGTTAGTCGTCTGTAATTATAATAACATTATTCGGTTTGCCATATTGCAAGTATACCACGATACGTACATTGTTTCTTTCATTTGATAGTATGCTGTTGTTGTTGTAGCGGTGCCTGGTCGTCACTTTCTTCCATGATTTAATTGAGCCATTTGATTCTTGGAAATCTAATTCTTAGATTTTCAATTGTTCATTTGTTATTAATTTTTTCACAGTCTATTTTTGCATTATTAATGGTAGCAATATAGAACAGCAAATATCAAGGAATCAAACCAAAACCGAAACCGTTTCAAAAAGTTTCATATTTGTTAGAAATGAAAACAAACGTCATCAGTCGCAATCGCATCCAGGATATACATACATAGCTTTCTGAGGTTTAAAGACACTCATTTATAAGGCATGACTTAAAAAAAACTTGCCAATCAGAAGTATACGTCTACCTACAACAGCTTGCTCAGCTGCCCTAAGGCCCAACTGCGCTGCCCACTCATCGAGTACCTTAATTTTATATCCCTAAACACCTCACTCCATCAAATTACACGCATATGTTCATCTATTTGTTTGTATGACGGCAAATCACTCTCCGAGTATAAAACCCTAAACTAAACCAAATTTAGAACGTTATTTCGAATCGGTGTAGTTCCCTGGTAAATGATACATGCATACATGTAATATGGGTAGTATTAATTAAATCAACCAAGTAATGACTCAAGCAAAGATTTCCGCTTAGCAAAAAATTATTTGGCTTTATTAATTTATTTAAATTTTATTTTCTATATTAATTTTAGATTTGGGATACAGCAGGCCAAGAGCGCTATCGTGCACTGCGCACACCGTTCTATCGCGGTTCTGATGTTTGTATGCTATGTTACGCTGTCGATGATCATGACAGTTTTCGTGGATTAAAACAATGGCGCAGAGAATTTCTTAATTATGCAAATTTGAAAACTGAAAAATTTCCCTTCATCGTAGTTGGCAATAAAGTTAGTAATTTAAATTAATTTTAAAATAATATATTATATTAAATTCCACCTTTTTATATGCAGCTCGACATGGCACCCAAATATCGGCAAGTCAATTATGAGGATGTTGAGCAGTGGTGCAAAGATAATGAGATTACTAGTATTATTGAGACATCATCGAAAGCTGCAAATAATGTAACAGATGCATTTGTATTGGCTGTGCGCCAATGGAAACATTTGGAACGTATAGCTGAAAATGAGTTACGACAAAATAACGATACAATCGATTTAACGAAAAGCATACGTTTAGCACAAAATCGTTTTTGTTGTACAGGTGGTGGTGGTAGTAGTGCTGGTAGCACAACATCTGCCGATGCTGAAGAAGAGGATGCATCTATGCGTAGTGACAATAGTGGCAGCCGTCCGTCACCTTTGAGATTTGTAAAGAGAAGCACGGGAGCTGGCAGACAAATGCCAGCAACGAATTTCCAACTATAAGTAATAGCTGTACACTTTTATGATGTGGAAAACGGTAGCTAGTTTAGAACTAGTAAAACAAACAAAAATTTAATGACGAATAATAATGTATCTGATAGATTACACCAAAGGCAACTAGAGAATATAATTAACTGGTGAAAGTGAATGCAGCAAAGCACTATATTTAAATTAAAAAAAACTGTGTTTAGTTATTAAGTATAAAATTAGGAAAAAAATGTACATTCCTTATGTAAAAGTTCTCGAAATTGTTTTGCTAACGATATGAAACGAGAACAACTTATAACTCATACAACAATGTACACTATTTACAACATATAAACAACACTCATATGTACACTGCGAAGCAATTATTTAGTTGTTTTAAGTAGATACTATAAAGAATCGAAATTCCATACAGCTAAAGATTATAATTATAGTTTAAGTGAAATATTTTGCATTGCAGCAACCGTATTGAGTATTATATTGAATTTTTATATTTAATTGTTATATAAACATACTTTATGTAATGAGTATGAGAGTGCTTTTATAATATTTTAAGCCTAAAAAGAAAATTTTAATGCACTTTTGATGATATGGGGGTGTAGTGAATTTCTAGTAGAAATTCTGTAAGATTTCGAAATCCAGAAAACTAAGTAGGAATGCAAAATGTGAACACCACTTCCAAACAGCCGGCTGTACATACTTATTGGACTTAGGTTTAACCTCACCAATTGCAGCTATTTCCGTATAATGCACAGCTATTTCTTGATGTGCCGGGCAAAGTAATATTACGACGATAACAAAAAAGATTTTTTTTTGCTTAGAGCTCTTTGTAAAAAATAGGCCAGTTGAGTAATCTTGGTTGTGTTGAAGATGCCTTTAAAACTAAAGTGGTTGTCAAGTATATTAAAATCCGACCTTATGTAATCAAGGTATTTCATAGGAAGGTCTGGTGATGTAACTATCAGTTTGACCACAAGAACATCTGGTCCAATTGATAGCCCGAATTTTATGTAAATAGATACTGTGAGTATTCTATTTAGTGCCTTAATTTCGTTGAACTTTTGAAACCAAGTTTTGCTTTTCCTTACAGGATAAGTGGTTGCAAATAAGTTTGGCTTATCTGTAGAGAATTCTAAAAAGTTTTCACACCAATTGCCATGTAAGCTAGCTTAAACAAGGCGAAGTCGAAACTATATTTGTATAAATAATATTCGATTGTATCTATGTTGGCTTTTAAAATTTGGCAGTTATACTGCATAATCTTCATGGTGATTTAAAAGGTTTTGATTGTTGTATTTGTATATTTTCCTTTTGAGCAATGATTAATTCAAATTGATCTTTAAGACCTTGGATTTCTTCCAGAGCTCTAACGTTGTTATGCTCCAGGGACACTTTTTTTGTTATATTTATCATTTTGTAAATGAATTTTTCAAATTAGGACACAAGTCACTTTTGATATGCGTGTGATTCATATACTGGGGTGTTTGGTTTTGGGATCCTAGTCACATTTGACACTTCCTTAGGAAGCGGAGTTAAGAACCTCTCGTTCCCTTTTTTGGCTTCCTGATTATATGGTTTCCTGGTGAAATTCCTGTTTATATCGTCATCTTTATCAATAGTATTATTTCGTTCACATTCTAACGCAGTGAAACCTGCCTCTTCCACTTCCAGCATTTCGTATCTATTACCACCTCGGGAATAGTATAGATCCAGACCTTCCTTTCTTGTGAGCTTCTTGACCGCCTTGACCCGTGTAATCCTTGCTTCTTTCTACCATTCTTTATAATGCAAGTGGTGGACGTACACTGAGGATCTTTGCATTCAACTTTTTCGCACTCAGACATCTTGGTTGTTTGGCCTTTCGGTGTGACCAATTCTGCCACAATTGTCACATTGCCGCAAGGGCAGGATGAACAATTCTACCATTAGCCTTTTGTAGTTGTAGAATAGGAATGGAAGTAATAGCCTCTTTTGCAATCTCCTCCTTAGAGAAACAGAGACGGACTCCATCGCGGTTTTTGGAACAAATTGTTTCAGATTTCTGCTAGCTACTCGCTTGTCCATTGGAAAACTGTTTGGAGCCTGCGTGTTCTTGAAAATTACTTTGTATAGGGTCCTAATAATAGCTTGAATATGTAGCGAAAGAGGTTTAAACCATTTGTTATTTTTTTAATTTTTAAGTGTTTTATGCTTATAAGCATCAACTAATACAAAGATTTCACCACTTAAGTCTTTGGGGTCCGTTATTACAGGCCTATCCCCCATTTTTGTTACCGTCACTGTCGTTTGTAAATGGCATTTGCATTACAATTTATGTTAGGGAATGTTTCCAGTTATTAATTTTCCTTAATTCCTAAGCTGCTTTCGGCGTTTTAGCATTTTTGGCGCACTTTTGCGAGCTATCACATTTACCGTTACCGTCAAAGGCTTCTAATAAAATTTCCGTATCCATCTGTTCAACATCTTTGTTGTTTGCTACAACACTGCTTCTTGCATTTGCGTGCGTGTATTTTCGTAAATCACCGGACCTTCCTTGCCTAGCTCAAAAAAATTAGTAGTGCTTTTATTTTTTCAATTTTCGCCTTTTTTCCTGCACCTGACGCACTAGTTGCGTCTGTGACATTTCCATTCCATCTACCGGGCTTGCAGGCCACCTTCAGCTCTGGCAATTTTTACGCAATTATGTACGTCCGAGGTGTCAAAGAAAACATTATTGCATACATATATTGTTAAAGGATATTCATTTGACTTTAAAGAGTGACCAAACAATTTTGAATCAAGCTCTTCATATGAAAGTAATATGAGTTTGAAATCGTTGTAGGCTCGTGAAAATTGAGTAAATGATTCTATTCATGCATGCATATTTTACTAAAAACTTCAAAATGATGTACGTGCTCGATTAAGTATTTGATGAATTTTACTTTTATTTAATTTTAAGCAATTACGAAAAGTATGTTTCCATTTACTCGTATGTATAATATTCAAGTATTGCACTCGAAACCAAATATACCGGTGAAATCATACCAAATATTAGTTAATAAGTTTAGCACAAATTATTTCATGCCTTGTAATATCTTTAAGCTTTACACCTTAAACTTTTTTAATTTAAAAATCCTCAAATATAAAAGCTAGAAAGCGTCATTTAGAAATAAGTCAATGCACTTGTAAATCTGAAAAAGCTTTCGGGGTCAAATATTGAGCTCAAGGTGGGCGAAAGCAGTATCAAACTCATCACATGTATGCGATCACGATTTAAATTAAACCAATTTTCAAATGTAAACGAGCCTTTGCATTTTCGTTTCATACTTTCTAGTTTAAAATTCTCTATTCTTATTTCCAAGTGATGCTTTCTTATTTACAACTGAAAAAGATGTAGACTCTCCACCAAATTCATAAAGAATAAAGCTTTTTAAATCAAATTCATTTTGATGAATTTGGCGATTGAACTCATGCTTTCAAGAAAAGTATATGTACATACATTAAACTGATTTTAGTTTTAAACCTCAATTGTTTGCACAATCTAATGAAATCATTTCAATTAATAATGATTTGAAATCAATTAATCTAGTAATTTTATACTTCTAAACACTCATTATGTGCATTTGTCAGTTTAATTATATTACATAACCACTTGATTCATTTTCAGAATTATATAACCGATTGTGCCTTGCTGCAACTTAAGTTTTAAACTTAGTTACTAATTTTGATAGAGAACGAATTTCTCACTAAAATAACAAACTTTTTATAAAGGAATTGTGTAACTGCTTAAGTCTGTACCGTTAACTAATATTTTTGTACTAAAATAAGATAAACCCATTGAAGCCAGAATCAAATAACATTGTAGGTGATAAAACTGAAAGTTAAAGTTTGATTTTTAACTTGATCGAACTTCGTACGATATGTAAATTGAGCATTGAATGGAGGCTCACTCTATGTTGGAGTTTGCTTGAAGAACGTCCCAACTAAGAATGAGTTTAAAAAATGCACCATCTGAACAAACTATCAGCTTAAATAGGGCGCTTTTGAAACAAATGCGAACACAGGGCGTTTTTTGAAGAAAAAAAAAAAGATATGGAACTCTTCATCTAAAAGAGAACGAATTCTGAGTAAGGCGTTTTTCAAATACGCCCAGACTTCGATATTTTTTGCTTTTTATAAATCGATATCGCCTCATTCCACTAGAATATAATATAGAACATTTTGTTTCTTACAAAGTTATTCGCGTCTGTGCTTCATTTCACTATATTATCAAATTATCATACACTAATTTTTTTTGTTTTGTATTTGGGCTTTGCCAATGATGAGTATGTTCATTATGAATGGCTTACATAATATATGTAAATGAATGTCTATGTATTAAAAAATACTAGTATATCCCGTGGTCGAAATTCGACCACCTTAAATTAGTTTAACTTATTAAATCCTCTGTTCGCATTTTTCTCCAGTACCTAATGCCTAGAGGCATAAATATTGGAGACATTTTTATTGCTGAAAATAATTATTTATAGTTGAGTTATTGAGAGTCGCTTTCATAAAAGCTGGTTTACTCTAAAGCCGGGTAATTTGACAACTAACCAAAAAAAATCCGTCCATTAAAGACCAGTAATCATTAATAGGAGATGGCAAAAACGGTACTTAGTAAAGTTTGAAAGTCCACCATCAGACCCACCACTCCTTTCATATTCCGTCAATATTTCAATAAACAAAATTAAATTTCATGGGCATATACCAACAACATAGTTAGACTTATAATATATACTAGTATATCCCGTGGTCGAAATTCGACCACCTTAAATTAGTTTAACTTATTAAATCCTCTGTTCGCATTTTTCTCCAGTACCTAATGCCTAGAGGCATAAATATTGGAGACATTTTTATTGCTGAAAATAATTATTTATAGTTGAGTTATTGAGAGTCGCTTTCATAAAAGCTGGTTTACTCTAAAGCCGGGTAATTTGACAACTAACCAAAAAAAATCCGTCCATTAAAGACCAGTAATCATTAATAGGAGATGGCAAAAACGGTACTTAGTAAAGTTTGAAAGTCCACCATCAGACCCACCACTCCTTTCATATTCCGTCAATATTTCAATAAACAAAATTAAATTTCATGGGCATATACCAACAACATAGTTAGACTTATAATATATACTAGTATATCCCGTGGTCGAAATTCGACCACCTTAAATTAGTTTAACTTATTAAATCCTCTGTTCGCATTTTTCTCCAGTACCTAATGCCTAGAGGCATAAATATTGGAGACATTTTTATTGCTGAAAATAATTATTTATAGTTGAGTTATTGAGAGTCGCTTTCATAAAAGCTGGTTTACTCTAAAGCCGGGTAATTTGACAACTAACCAAAAAAAATCCGTCCATTAAAGACCAGTAATCATTAATAGGAGATGGCAAAAACGGTACTTAGTAAAGTTTGAAAGTCCACCATCAGACCCACCACTCCTTTCATATTCCGTCAATATTTCAATAAACAAAATTAAATTTCATGGGCATATACCAACAACATAGTTAGACTTATAATATATATAATGGTCACATAGAATGATGCCATATCGAACAAAATTGGCGATATGGATTGAAACGAATGAAAGTTCATTTTGAGATTCCGTTAACTTCTTAACATTTGCCGGTTTCCAAATTGTGTTTTTTTTTTGGTATACAGACAGTTTTCTCAATTTTTCTTTTAGTTGTATATTTTTTGAAGTCCGTATAGCGGGAGAATATTACAACTTAGACATATGATGGTTTCATGGTTTTTTTCGTCAAATTCAACTCGGAAATATTGAAAACACATAACCTAACTGGCCCAATTTAATATTGGGGTATATGTCGACTCTTTTACAAATAAAAATTTTTATGAAGAAAATAGTTGATGTCTTTAGGAAAATTAACGCAATTTCAAACTATTTCGTGAATATAAAATTGAAGAAGCTACAAACTGCGTTTTTACTTTTTGTAGGTCTAATCAATATGATATATTTCTTAAAAAATATATACAGATAAATTGAAATAATTTTTTAGCTTTTTTTTTCAAACAATTCGGTTTTTTCACTCGAAAAAAGATGTCATAAACCGAAAAATATTGAAATATTGGGTTATATGTCGACTCTTTTACAAATAAAAAGTTTTAGGAAGGAAATAGTTGATGTCTTTAGGAAAATTAACGCAATTTCAAACTATTTCGTGAATATAAAATTGAAGAACTACAAACTGCGTTTTTACTTTTTCCATATTAAATATGATAGATTTCTTAAAAAATATAAATTTATAAATATTGATAAATTGGAATAATTTTTTAGATTTTATTCAAAAAATTTGAGTTTTTCACTCCAAGATAGATGTCATAAACATAATAAACAGAAAAATATTGGATTACAAATATAATAAATTAAAAAAAATATATATAATAAAAAGTTTTCGTATATTCTAAGGCAAATTCAATTTAGTAAAAAAAAAAAAAAAACTTTACCTGCCCTGAACACGTTCTTGAACATAAGAACGCACGCATCATAGCCGGCACGCTCACCACCTGCGCCACTGCTGTATGTACAACAAAAAAGTCAAATACTGTAGTTAACAGCTTTGGGTTTTGGTGAAAACTTTGGTGAATTATTACAAATTAATGAAGCATTTTTTGTTAAATATAATATGCCTATGCAAACCTCCTGGCCCATGAAAACATATCAAAATATATAATAATTGGAGTTATGCATTGTTTTATGAGATACACTCTGGCAATTGATTGTATGGAAAAAATGTTAGCCTATTAATATAAAGATAATGGTCACATAGAATGATGCCATATCGAACAAAATTGGCGATATGGATTGAAACGAATGAAAGTTCATTTTGAGATTCCGTTAACTTCTTAACATTTGCCGGTTTCCAAATTGTGTTTTTTTTTTGGTATACAGACAGTTTTCTCAATTTTTCTTTTAGTTGTATATTTTTTGAAGTCCGTATAGCGGGAGAATATTACAACTTAGACATAATATGGTTTCCTGGTTTTTTTCATCAAATTCAACTCGGAAATATTGAAAACACATAACCTAACTGGCCCAATTTAATATTGGGGTATATGTCGACTCTTTTACAAATAAAAATTTTTATGAAGAAAATAGTTGATGTCTTTAGGAAAATTAACGCAATTTCAAACTATTTCGTGAATATAAAATTGAAGAAGCTATAAACTGCGTTTTTACTTTTTGTAGGTATAATCAATATGATATATTTCTTAAAAAATATATACTGATAAATTGAAATAATTTTGTAGCTTTTTTTTTCAAACAATTCGGTTTTTTCACTCGAAAAAAGATGTCATAAACCGAAAAATATTGAAATATTGGGTTATATGTCGACTCTTTTACAAATAAAAAGTTTTAGGAAGGAAATAGTGATGTCTTTAGGAAAATTAACGCAATTTCAAACTATTTCGTGAATATAAAATTGAAGAACTACAAACTGCGTTTTTACTTTTTATATATTAAATATGATATATTTCTTAAAAAATATATATTGATAAATTGAAATAATTTTTTAGCTTTTTTTTACAAAAAATTTGGTTTTTTCAGTCGAAGATGGATGTCAGAAACAGAAAAATATTGAAATATTGGGTTATATGTCGACTCTTTTACAAATAAAAATTTTTAGGAAGAAAATAGTTGATGTCTTTAGGAAAATTAACGCAATTTCAAACTATTTCGTGAATATAAAATTGAAGAACTACAAACTGCGTTTTTACTTTTTCCATATTAAATATGATAGATTTCTTAAAAAATATAAATTTATAAATATTGATAAATTGGAATAATTTTTTAGATTTTATTCAAAAAATTTGAGTTTTTCACTCCAAGATAGATGTCATAAACATAATAAACAGAAAAATATTGGATTACAAATATAATAAATTAAAAAAAAAAATATAATAAAAAGTTTTCGTATATTCTAAGGCAAATTCAATTTAGTAAAAAAAAAAAAAAACTTTACCTGCCCTGAACACGTTCTTGAACATAAGAACGCACGCATCATAGCCGGCACGCTCACCACCTGCGCCACTGCTGTATGTACAACAAAAAAGTCAAATACTGTAGTTAACAGCTTTGGGTTTTGGTGAAAACTTTGGTGAATTATTACAAATTAATGAAGCATTTTTTGTTAAATATAATATGCCTATGCAAAGCTCCTGGCCCATGAAAACATATCAAAATATATAATAATTGGAGTTATGCATTGTTTTATGAGATACACTCTGGCAATTGATTGTATGGAAAAAATGTTAGCCTATTAATATAAAGATAATGGTCACATAGAATGATGCCATATCGAACAAAATTGGCGATATGGATTGAAACGAATGAAAGTTCATTTTGAGATTCCGTTAACTTCTTAACATTTGCCGGTTTCCAAATTGTGTTTTTTTTTTGGTATACAGACAGTTTTCTCAATTTTTCTTTTAGTTGTATATTTTTTGAAGTCCGTATAGCGGGAGAATATTACAACTTAGACATATGATGGTTTCATGGTTTTTTTCGTCAAATTCAACTCGGAAATATTGAAAACACATAACCTAACTGGCCCAATTTAATATTGGGGTATATGTCGACTCTTTTACAAATAAAAATTTTTATGAAGAAAATAGTTGATGTCTTTAGGAAAATTAACGCAATTTCAAACTATTTCGTGAATATAAAATTGAAGAAGCTACAAACTGCGTTTTTACTTTTTGTAGGTCTAATCAATATGATATATTTCTTAAAAAATATATACAGATAAATTGAAATAATTTTTTAGCTTTTTTTTTCAAACAATTCGGTTTTTTCACTCGAAAAAAGATGTCATAAACCGAAAAATATTGAAATATTGGGTTATATGTCGACTCTTTTACAAATAAAAAGTTTTAGGAAGGAAATAGTTGATGTCTTTAGGAAAATTAACGCAATTTCAAACTATTTCGTGAATATAAAATTGAAGAACTACAAACTGCGTTTTTACTTTTTCCATATTAAATATGATAGATTTCTTAAAAAATATAAATTTATAAATATTGATAAATTGGAATAATTTTTTAGATTTTATTCAAAAAATTTGAGTTTTTCACTCCAAGATAGATGTCATAAACATAATAAACAGAAAAATATTGGATTACAAATATAATAAATTAAAAAAAATATATATAATAAAAAGTTTTCGTATATTCTAAGGCAAATTCAATTTAGTAAAAAAAAAAAAAAAACTTTACCTGCCCTGAACACGTTCTTGAACATAAGAACGCACGCATCATAGCCGGCACGCTCACCACCTGCGCCACTGCTGTATGTACAACAAAAAAGTCAAATACTGTAGTTAACAGCTTTGGGTTTTGGTGAAAACTTTGGTGAATTATTACAAATTAATGAAGCATTTTTTGTTAAATATAATATGCCTATGCAAACCTCCTGGCCCATGAAAACATATCAAAATATATAATAATTGGAGTTATGCATTGTTTTATGAGATACACTCTGGCAATTGATTGTATGGAAAAAATGTTAGCCTATTAATATAAAGATAATGGTCACATAGAATGATGCCATATCGAACAAAATTGGCGATATGGATTGAAACGAATGAAAGTTCATTTTGAGATTCCGTTAACTTCTTAACATTTGCCGGTTTCCAAATTGTGTTTTTTTTTTGGTATACAGACAGTTTTCTCAATTTTTCTTTTAGTTGTATATTTTTTGAAGTCCGTATAGCGGGAGAATATTACAACTTAGACATAATATGGTTTCCTGGTTTTTTTCATCAAATTCAACTCGGAAATATTGAAAACACATAACCTAACTGGCCCAATTTAATATTGGGGTATATGTCGACTCTTTTACAAATAAAAATTTTTATGAAGAAAATAGTTGATGTCTTTAGGAAAATTAACGCAATTTCAAACTATTTCGTGAATATAAAATTGAAGAAGCTATAAACTGCGTTTTTACTTTTTGTAGGTATAATCAATATGATATATTTCTTAAAAAATATATACTGATAAATTGAAATAATTTTGTAGCTTTTTTTTTCAAACAATTCGGTTTTTTCACTCGAAAAAAGATGTCATAAACCGAAAAATATTGAAATATTGGGTTATATGTCGACTCTTTTACAAATAAAAAGTTTTAGGAAGGAAATAGTGATGTCTTTAGGAAAATTAACGCAATTTCAAACTATTTCGTGAATATAAAATTGAAGAACTACAAACTGCGTTTTTACTTTTTATATATTAAATATGATATATTTCTTAAAAAATATATATTGATAAATTGAAATAATTTTTTAGCTTTTTTTTACAAAAAATTTGGTTTTTTCAGTCGAAGATGGATGTCAGAAACAGAAAAATATTGAAATATTGGGTTATATGTCGACTCTTTTACAAATAAAAATTTTTAGGAAGAAAATAGTTGATGTCTTTAGGAAAATTAACGCAATTTCAAACTATTTCGTGAATATAAAATTGAAGAACTACAAACTGCGTTTTTACTTTTTCCATATTAAATATGATAGATTTCTTAAAAAATATAAATTTATAAATATTGATAAATTGGAATAATTTTTTAGATTTTATTCAAAAAATTTGAGTTTTTCACTCCAAGATAGATGTCATAAACATAATAAACAGAAAAATATTGGATTACAAATATAATAAATTAAAAAAAAAAATATAATAAAAAGTTTTCGTATATTCTAAGGCAAATTCATTTTAGTAAAAAAAAAAAAAAACTTTACCTGCCCTGAACACGTTCTTGAACATAAGAACGCACGCATCATAGCCGGCACGCTCACCACCTGCGCCACTGCTGTATGTACAACAAAAAAGTCAAATACTGTAGTTAACAGCTTTGGGTTTTGGTGAAAACTTTGGTGAATTATTACAAATTAATGAAGCATTTTTTGTTAAATATAATATGCCTATGCAAAGCTCCTGGCCCATGAAAACATATCAAAATATATAATAATTGGAGTTATGCATTGTTTTATGAGATACACTCTGGCAATTGATTGTATGGAAAAAATGTTAGCCTATTAATATAAAGATAATGGTCACATAGAATGATGCCATATCGAACAAAATTGGCGATATGGATTGAAACGAATGAAAGTTCATTTTGAGATTCCGTTAACTTCTTAACATTTGCCGGTTTCCAAATTGTGTTTTTTTTTTGGTATACAGACAGTTTTCTCAATTTTTCTTTTAGTTGTATATTTTTTGAAGTCCGTATAGCGGGAGAATATTACAACTTAGACATAATATGGTTTCCTGGTTTTTTTCATCAAATTCAACTCGGAAATATTGAAAACACATAACCTAACTGGCCCAATTTAATATTGGGGTATATGTCGACTCTTTTACAAATAAAAATTTTTATGAAGAAAATAGTTGATGTCTTTAGGAAAATTAACGCAATTTCAAACTATTTCGTGAATATAAAATTGAAGAAGCTATAAACTGCGTTTTTACTTTTTGTAGGTATAATCAATATGATATATTTCTTAAAAAATATATACTGATAAATTGAAATAATTTTGTAGCTTTTTTTTTCAAACAATTCGGTTTTTTCACTCGAAAAAAGATGTCATAAACCGAAAAATATTGAAATATTGGGTTATATGTCGACTCTTTTACAAATAAAAAGTTTTAGGAAGGAAATAGTGATGTCTTTAGGAAAATTAACGCAATTTCAAACTATTTCGTGAATATAAAATTGAAGAACTACAAACTGCGTTTTTACTTTTTATATATTAAATATGATATATTTCTTAAAAAATATATATTGATAAATTGAAATAATTTTTTAGCTTTTTTTTACAAAAAATTTGGTTTTTTCAGTCGAAGATGGATGTCAGAAACAGAAAAATATTGAAATATTGGGTTATATGTCGACTCTTTTACAAATAAAAATTTTTAGGAAGAAAATAGTTGATGTCTTTAGGAAAATTAACGCAATTTCAAACTATTTCGTGAATATAAAATTGAAGAACTACAAACTGCGTTTTTACTTTTTCCATATTAAATATGATAGATTTCTTAAAAAATATAAATTTATAAATATTGATAAATTGGAATAATTTTTTAGATTTTATTCAAAAAATTTGAGTTTTTCACTCCAAGATAGATGTCATAAACATAATAAACAGAAAAATATTGGATTACAAATATAATAAATTAAAAAAAAAAATATAATAAAAAGTTTTCGTATATTCTAAGGCAAATTCAATTTAGTAAAAAAAAAAAAAAACTTTACCTGCCCTGAACACGTTCTTGAACATAAGAACGCACGCATCATAGCCGGCACGCTCACCACCTGCGCCACTGCTGTATGTACAACAAAAAAGTCAAATACTGTAGTTAACAGCTTTGGGTTTTGGTGAAAACTTTGGTGAATTATTACAAATTAATGAAGCATTTTTTGTTAAATATAATATGCCTATGCAAAGCTCCTGGCCCATGAAAACATATCAAAATATATAATAATTGGAGTTATGCATTGTTTTATGAGATACACTCTGGCAATTGATTGTATGGAAAAAATGTTAGCCTATTAATATAAAGATAATGGTCACATAGAATGATGCCATATCGAACAAAATTGGCGATATGGATTGAAACGAATGAAAGTTCATTTTGAGATTCCGTTAACTTCTTAACATTTGCCGGTTTCCAAATTGTGTTTTTTTTTTGGTATACAGACAGTTTTCTCAATTTTTCTTTTAGTTGTATATTTTTTGAAGTCCGTATAGCGGGAGAATATTACAACTTAGACATATGATGGTTTCATGGTTTTTTTCGTCAAATTCAACTCGGAAATATTGAAAACACATAACCTAACTGGCCCAATTTAATATTGGGGTATATGTCGACTCTTTTACAAATAAAAATTTTTATGAAGAAAATAGTTGATGTCTTTAGGAAAATTAACGCAATTTCAAACTATTTCGTGAATATAAAATTGAAGAAGCTACAAACTGCGTTTTTACTTTTTGTAGGTCTAATCAATATGATATATTTCTTAAAAAATATATACAGATAAATTGAAATAATTTTTTAGCTTTTTTTTTCAAACAATTCGGTTTTTTCACTCGAAAAAAGATGTCATAAACCGAAAAATATTGAAATATTGGGTTATATGTCGACTCTTTTACAAATAAAAAGTTTTAGGAAGGAAATAGTTGATGTCTTTAGGAAAATTAACGCAATTTCAAACTATTTCGTGAATATAAAATTGAAGAACTACAAACTGCGTTTTTACTTTTTCCATATTAAATATGATAGATTTCTTAAAAAATATAAATTTATAAATATTGATAAATTGGAATAATTTTTTAGATTTTATTCAAAAAATTTGAGTTTTTCACTCCAAGATAGATGTCATAAACATAATAAACAGAAAAATATTGGATTACAAATATAATAAATTAAAAAAAATATATATAATAAAAAGTTTTCGTATATTCTAAGGCAAATTCAATTTAGTAAAAAAAAAAAAAAACTTTACCTGCCCTGAACACGTTCTTGAACATAAGAACGCACGCATCATAGCCGGCACGCTCACCACCTGCGCCACTGCTGTATGTACAACAAAAAAGTCAAATACTGTAGTTAACAGCTTTGGGTTTTGGTGAAAACTTTGGTGAATTATTACAAATTAATGAAGCATTTTTTGTTAAATATAATATGCCTATGCAAACCTCCTGGCCCATGAAAACATATCAAAATATATAATAATTGGAGTTATGCATTGTTTTATGAGATACACTCTGGCAATTGATTGTATGGAAAAAATGTTAGCCTATTAATATAAAGATAATGGTCACATAGAATGATGCCATATCGAACAAAATTGGCGATATGGATTGAAACGAATGAAAGTTCATTTTGAGATTCCGTTAACTTCTTAACATTTGCCGGTTTCCAAATTGTGTTTTTTTTTTGGTATACAGACAGTTTTCTCAATTTTTCTTTTAGTTGTATATTTTTTGAAGTCCGTATAGCGGGAGAATATTACAACTTAGACATAATATGGTTTCCTGGTTTTTTTCATCAAATTCAACTCGGAAATATTGAAAACACATAACCTAACTGGCCCAATTTAATATTGGGGTATATGTCGACTCTTTTACAAATAAAAATTTTTATGAAGAAAATAGTTGATGTCTTTAGGAAAATTAACGCAATTTCAAACTATTTCGTGAATATAAAATTGAAGAAGCTATAAACTGCGTTTTTACTTTTTGTAGGTATAATCAATATGATATATTTCTTAAAAAATATATACTGATAAATTGAAATAATTTTGTAGCTTTTTTTTTCAAACAATTCGGTTTTTTCACTCGAAAAAAGATGTCATAAACCGAAAAATATTGAAATATTGGGTTATATGTCGACTCTTTTACAAATAAAAAGTTTTAGGAAGGAAATAGTGATGTCTTTAGGAAAATTAACGCAATTTCAAACTATTTCGTGAATATAAAATTGAAGAACTACAAACTGCGTTTTTACTTTTTATATATTAAATATGATATATTTCTTAAAAAATATATATTGATAAATTGAAATAATTTTTTAGCTTTTTTTTACAAAAAATTTGGTTTTTTCAGTCGAAGATGGATGTCAGAAACAGAAAAATATTGAAATATTGGGTTATATGTCGACTCTTTTACAAATAAAAATTTTTAGGAAGAAAATAGTTGATGTCTTTAGGAAAATTAACGCAATTTCAAACTATTTCGTGAATATAAAATTGAAGAACTACAAACTGCGTTTTTACTTTTTCCATATTAAATATGATAGATTTCTTAAAAAATATAAATTTATAAATATTGATAAATTGGAATAATTTTTTAGATTTTATTCAAAAAATTTGAGTTTTTCACTCCAAGATAGATGTCATAAACATAATAAACAGAAAAATATTGGATTACAAATATAATAAATTAAAAAAAAAAATATAATAAAAAGTTTTCGTATATTCTAAGGCAAATTCAATTTAGTAAAAAAAAAAAAAAACTTTACCTGCCCTGAACACGTTCTTGAACATAAGAACGCACGCATCATAGCCGGCACGCTCACCACCTGCGCCACTGCTGTATGTACAACAAAAAAGTCAAATACTGTAGTTAACAGCTTTGGGTTTTGGTGAAAACTTTGGTGAATTATTACAAATTAATGAAGCATTTTTTGTTAAATATAATATGCCTATGCAAAGCTCCTGGCCCATGAAAACATATCAAAATATATAATAATTGGAGTTATGCATTGTTTTATGAGATACACTCTGGCAATTGATTGTATGGAAAAAATGTTAGCCTATTAATATAAAGATAATGGTCACATAGAATGATGCCATATCGAACAAAATTGGCGATATGGATTGAAACGAATGAAAGTTCATTTTGAGATTCCGTTAACTTCTTAACATTTGCCGGTTTCCAAATTGTGTTTTTTTTTTGGTATACAGACAGTTTTCTCAATTTTTCTTTTAGTTGTATATTTTTTGAAGTCCGTATAGCGGGAGAATATTACAACTTAGACATATGATGGTTTCATGGTTTTTTTCGTCAAATTCAACTCGGAAATATTGAAAACACATAACCTAACTGGCCCAATTTAATATTGGGGTATATGTCGACTCTTTTACAAATAAAAATTTTTATGAAGAAAATAGTTGATGTCTTTAGGAAAATTAACGCAATTTCAAACTATTTCGTGAATATAAAATTGAAGAAGCTACAAACTGCGTTTTTACTTTTTGTAGGTCTAATCAATATGATATATTTCTTAAAAAATATATACAGATAAATTGAAATAATTTTTTAGCTTTTTTTTTCAAACAATTCGGTTTTTTCACTCGAAAAAAGATGTCATAAACCGAAAAATATTGAAATATTGGGTTATATGTCGACTCTTTTACAAATAAAAAGTTTTAGGAAGGAAATAGTTGATGTCTTTAGGAAAATTAACGCAATTTCAAACTATTTCGTGAATATAAAATTGAAGAACTACAAACTGCGTTTTTACTTTTTCCATATTAAATATGATAGATTTCTTAAAAAATATAAATTTATAAATATTGATAAATTGGAATAATTTTTTAGATTTTATTCAAAAAATTTGAGTTTTTCACTCCAAGATAGATGTCATAAACATAATAAACAGAAAAATATTGGATTACAAATATAATAAATTAAAAAAAATATATATAATAAAAAGTTTTCGTATATTCTAAGGCAAATTCAATTTAGTAAAAAAAAAAAAAAAACTTTACCTGCCCTGAACACGTTCTTGAACATAAGAACGCACGCATCATAGCCGGCACGCTCACCACCTGCGCCACTGCTGTATGTACAACAAAAAAGTCAAATACTGTAGTTAACAGCTTTGGGTTTTGGTGAAAACTTTGGTGAATTATTACAAATTAATGAAGCATTTTTTGTTAAATATAATATGCCTATGCAAACCTCCTGGCCCATGAAAACATATCAAAATATATAATAATTGGAGTTATGCATTGTTTTATGAGATACACTCTGGCAATTGATTGTATGGAAAAAATGTTAGCCTATTAATATAAAGATAATGGTCACATAGAATGATGCCATATCGAACAAAATTGGCGATATGGATTGAAACGAATGAAAGTTCATTTTGAGATTCCGTTAACTTCTTAACATTTGCCGGTTTCCAAATTGTGTTTTTTTTTTGGTATACAGACAGTTTTCTCAATTTTTCTTTTAGTTGTATATTTTTTGAAGTCCGTATAGCGGGAGAATATTACAACTTAGACATAATATGGTTTCCTGGTTTTTTTCATCAAATTCAACTCGGAAATATTGAAAACACATAACCTAACTGGCCCAATTTAATATTGGGGTATATGTCGACTCTTTTACAAATAAAAATTTTTATGAAGAAAATAGTTGATGTCTTTAGGAAAATTAACGCAATTTCAAACTATTTCGTGAATATAAAATTGAAGAAGCTATAAACTGCGTTTTTACTTTTTGTAGGTATAATCAATATGATATATTTCTTAAAAAATATATACTGATAAATTGAAATAATTTTGTAGCTTTTTTTTTCAAACAATTCGGTTTTTTCACTCGAAAAAAGATGTCATAAACCGAAAAATATTGAAATATTGGGTTATATGTCGACTCTTTTACAAATAAAAAGTTTTAGGAAGGAAATAGTGATGTCTTTAGGAAAATTAACGCAATTTCAAACTATTTCGTGAATATAAAATTGAAGAACTACAAACTGCGTTTTTACTTTTTATATATTAAATATGATATATTTCTTAAAAAATATATATTGATAAATTGAAATAATTTTTTAGCTTTTTTTTACAAAAAATTTGGTTTTTTCAGTCGAAGATGGATGTCAGAAACAGAAAAATATTGAAATATTGGGTTATATGTCGACTCTTTTACAAATAAAAATTTTTAGGAAGAAAATAGTTGATGTCTTTAGGAAAATTAACGCAATTTCAAACTATTTCGTGAATATAAAATTGAAGAACTACAAACTGCGTTTTTACTTTTTCCATATTAAATATGATAGATTTCTTAAAAAATATAAATTTATAAATATTGATAAATTGGAATAATTTTTTAGATTTTATTCAAAAAATTTGAGTTTTTCACTCCAAGATAGATGTCATAAACATAATAAACAGAAAAATATTGGATTACAAATATAATAAATTAAAAAAAAAAATATAATAAAAAGTTTTCGTATATTCTAAGGCAAATTCAATTTAGTAAAAAAAAAAAAAAACTTTACCTGCCCTGAACACGTTCTTGAACATAAGAACGCACGCATCATAGCCGGCACGCTCACCACCTGCGCCACTGCTGTATGTACAACAAAAAAGTCAAATACTGTAGTTAACAGCTTTGGGTTTTGGTGAAAACTTTGGTGAATTATTACAAATTAATGAAGCATTTTTTGTTAAATATAATATGCCTATGCAAAGCTCCTGGCCCATGAAAACATATCAAAATATATAATAATTGGAGTTATGCATTGTTTTATGAGATACACTCTGGCAATTGATTGTATGGAAAAAATGTTAGCCTATTAATATAAAGATAATGGTCACATAGAATGATGCCATATCGAACAAAATTGGCGATATGGATTGAAACGAATGAAAGTTCATTTTGAGATTCCGTTAACTTCTTAACATTTGCCGGTTTCCAAATTGTGTTTTTTTTTTGGTATACAGACAGTTTTCTCAATTTTTCTTTTAGTTGTATATTTTTTGAAGTCCGTATAGCGGGAGAATATTACAACTTAGACATATGATGGTTTCATGGTTTTTTTCGTCAAATTCAACTCGGAAATATTGAAAACACATAACCTAACTGGCCCAATTTAATATTGGGGTATATGTCGACTCTTTTACAAATAAAAATTTTTATGAAGAAAATAGTTGATGTCTTTAGGAAAATTAACGCAATTTCAAACTATTTCGTGAATATAAAATTGAAGAAGCTACAAACTGCGTTTTTACTTTTTGTAGGTCTAATCAATATGATATATTTCTTAAAAAATATATACAGATAAATTGAAATAATTTTTTAGCTTTTTTTTTCAAACAATTCGGTTTTTTCACTCGAAAAAAGATGTCATAAACCGAAAAATATTGAAATATTGGGTTATATGTCGACTCTTTTACAAATAAAAAGTTTTAGGAAGGAAATAGTTGATGTCTTTAGGAAAATTAACGCAATTTCAAACTATTTCGTGAATATAAAATTGAAGAACTACAAACTGCGTTTTTACTTTTTCCATATTAAATATGATAGATTTCTTAAAAAATATAAATTTATAAATATTGATAAATTGGAATAATTTTTTAGATTTTATTCAAAAAATTTGAGTTTTTCACTCCAAGATAGATGTCATAAACATAATAAACAGAAAAATATTGGATTACAAATATAATAAATTAAAAAAAATATATATAATAAAAAGTTTTCGTATATTCTAAGGCAAATTCAATTTAGTAAAAAAAAAAAAAAAACTTTACCTGCCCTGAACACGTTCTTGAACATAAGAACGCACGCATCATAGCCGGCACGCTCACCACCTGCGCCACTGCTGTATGTACAACAAAAAAGTCAAATACTGTAGTTAACAGCTTTGGGTTTTGGTGAAAACTTTGGTGAATTATTACAAATTAATGAAGCATTTTTTGTTAAATATAATATGCCTATGCAAACCTCCTGGCCCATGAAAACATATCAAAATATATAATAATTGGAGTTATGCATTGTTTTATGAGATACACTCTGGCAATTGATTGTATGGAAAAAATGTTAGCCTATTAATATAAAGATAATGGTCACATAGAATGATGCCATATCGAACAAAATTGGCGATATGGATTGAAACGAATGAAAGTTCATTTTGAGATTCCGTTAACTTCTTAACATTTGCCGGTTTCCAAATTGTGTTTTTTTTTTGGTATACAGACAGTTTTCTCAATTTTTCTTTTAGTTGTATATTTTTTGAAGTCCGTATAGCGGGAGAATATTACAACTTAGACATAATATGGTTTCCTGGTTTTTTTCATCAAATTCAACTCGGAAATATTGAAAACACATAACCTAACTGGCCCAATTTAATATTGGGGTATATGTCGACTCTTTTACAAATAAAAATTTTTATGAAGAAAATAGTTGATGTCTTTAGGAAAATTAACGCAATTTCAAACTATTTCGTGAATATAAAATTGAAGAAGCTATAAACTGCGTTTTCACTTTTTGTAGGTATAATCAATATGATATATTTCTTAAAAAATATATACTGATAAATTGAAATAATTTTGTAGCTTTTTTTTTCAAACAATTCGGTTTTTTCACTCGAAAAAAGATGTCATAAACCGAAAAATATTGAAATATTGGGTTATATGTCGACTCTTTTACAAATAAAAAGTTTTAGGAAGGAAATAGTGATGTCTTTAGGAAAATTAACGCAATTTCAAACTATTTCGTGAATATAAAATTGAAGAACTACAAACTGCGTTTTTACTTTTTATATATTAAATATGATATATTTCTTAAAAAATATATATTGATAAATTGAAATAATTTTTTAGCTTTTTTTTACAAAAAATTTGGTTTTTTCAGTCGAAGATGGATGTCAGAAACAGAAAAATATTGAAATATTGGGTTATATGTCGACTCTTTTACAAATAAAAATTTTTAGGAAGAAAATAGTTGATGTCTTTAGGAAAATTAACGCAATTTCAAACTATTTCGTGAATATAAAATTGAAGAACTACAAACTGCGTTTTTACTTTTTCCATATTAAATATGATAGATTTCTTAAAAAATATAAATTTATAAATATTGATAAATTGGAATAATTTTTTAGATTTTATTCAAAAAATTTGAGTTTTTCACTCCAAGATAGATGTCATAAACATAATAAACAGAAAAATATTGGATTACAAATATAATAAATTAAAAAAAAAAATATAATAAAAAGTTTTCGTATATTCTAAGGCAAATTCAATTTAGTAAAAAAAAAAAAAAACTTTACCTGCCCTGAACACGTTCTTGAACATAAGAACGCACGCATCATAGCCGGCACGCTCACCACCTGCGCCACTGCTGTATGTACAACAAAAAAGTCAAATACTGTAGTTAACAGCTTTGGGTTTTGGTGAAAACTTTGGTGAATTATTACAAATTAATGAAGCATTTTTTGTTAAATATAATATGCCTATGCAAAGCTCCTGGCCCATGAAAACATATCAAAATATATAATAATTGGAGTTATGCATTGTTTTATGAGATACACTCTGGCAATTGATTGTATGGAAAAAATGTTAGCCTATTAATATAAAGATAATGGTCACATAGAATGATGCCATATCGAACAAAATTGGCGATATGGATTGAAACGAATGAAAGTTCATTTTGAGATTCCGTTAACTTCTTAACATTTGCCGGTTTCCAAATTGTGTTTTTTTTTGGTATACAGACAGTTTTCTCAATTTTTCTTTTAGTTGTATATTTTTTGAAGTCCGTATAGCGGGAGAATATTACAACTTAGACATATGATGGTTTCATGGTTTTTTTCGTCAAATTCAACTCGGAAATATTGAAAACACATAACCTAACTGGCCCAATTTAATATTGGGGTATATGTCGACTCTTTTACAAATAAAAATTTTTATGAAGAAAATAGTTGATGTCTTTAGGAAAATTAACGCAATTTCAAACTATTTCGTGAATATAAAATTGAAGAACTACAAACTGCGTTTTTACTTTTTCCATATTAAATATGATAGATTTCTTAAAAAATATAAATTTATAAATATTGATAAATTGGAATAATTTTTTAGATTTTATTCAAAAAATTTGAGTTTTTCACTCCAAGATAGATGTCATAAACATAATAAACAGAAAAATATTGGATTACAAATATAATAAATTAAAAAAAAAAATATAATAAAAAGTTTTCGTATATTCTAAGGCAAATTCAATTTAGTAAAAAAAAAAAAAACTTTACCTGCCCTGAACACGTTCTTGAACATAAGAACGCACGCATCATAGCCGGCACGCTCACCACCTGCGCCACTGCTGTATGTACAACAAAAAAGTCAAATACTGTAGTTAACAGCTTTGGGTTTTGGTGAAAACTTTGGTGAATTATTACAAATTAATGAAGCATTTTTTGTTAAATATAATATGCCTATGCAAAGCTCCTGGCCCATGAAAACATATCAAAATATATAATAATTGGAGTTATGCATTGTTTTATGAGATACACTCTGGCAATTGATTGTATGGAAAAAATGTTAGCCTATTAATATAAAGATAATGGTCACATAGAATGATGCCATATCGAACAAAATTGGCGATATGGATTGAAACGAATGAAAGTTCATTTTGAGATTCCGTTAACTTCTTAACATTTGCCGGTTTCCAAATTGTGTTTTTTTTTGGTATACAGACAGTTTTCTCAATTTTTCTTTTAGTTGTATATTTTTTGAAGTCCGTATAGCGGGAGAATATTACAACTTAGACATATGATGGTTTCATGGTTTTTTTCGTCAAATTCAACTCGGAAATATTGAAAACACATAACCTAACTGGCCCAATTTAATATTGGGGTATATGTCGACTCTTTTACAAATAAAAATTTTTATGAAGAAAATAGTTGATGTCTTTAGGAAAATTAACGCAATTTCAAACTATTTCGTGAATATAAAATTGAAGAACTACAAACTGCGTTTTTACTTTTTCCATATTAAATATGATAGATTTCTTAAAAAATATAAATTTATAAATATTGATAAATTGGAATAATTTTTTAGATTTTATTCAAAAAATTTGAGTTTTTCACTCCAAGATAGATGTCATAAACATAATAAACAGAAAAATATTGGATTACAAATATAATAAATTAAAAAAAAAAATATAATAAAAAGTTTTCGTATATTCTAAGGCAAATTCAATTTAGTAAAAAAAAAAAAAAACTTTACCTGCCCTGAACACGTTCTTGAACATAAGAACGCACGCATCATAGCCGGCACGCTCACCACCTGCGCCACTGCTGTATGTACAACAAAAAAGTCAAATACTGTAGTTAACAGCTTTGGGTTTTGGTGAAAACTTTGGTGAATTATTACAAATTAATGAAGCATTTTTTGTTAAATATAATATGCCTATGCAAAGCTCCTGGCCCATGAAAACATATCAAAATATATAATAATTGGAGTTATGCATTGTTTTATGAGATACACTCTGGCAATTGATTGTATGGAAAAAATGTTAGCCTATTAATATAAAGATAAATAAATACGGCACAAGAACATCTAATGCGAATGTGAAAGCAAAAAAGAAATAGTTTGAATTTTGAAAATATAAACGCATGGTTCCAGAACTGCAATGAACGATCCAAAAATACGTCATCTCAGAAATGCCCTTTCTAGGCATTCGCCTGGGTAACAGCCTATCCCAGACCAGTGACTACTTTCAACTGAGTAGGAAATTTAAAAAAAACATACCTGATAACATCGCTTGGTCATGTTCTGCAGCCCCAGAAGGTTTACCTACCGTCATCCGATTTCAGCAGAGAAAAGGTGGAGAGGCAAGTGGAATATAATTTAGTTATTTAAAATAGAATCAAGCCTTTTTTGGAAGTCTCAGTTACATAACAGTAACTTAATTTGAAACACAAAATAATTTATTCTCAAAATTTCGATTGTTCCATGTGTATGTTTATGTTTTATTCTTGTTTCATTTCTTTTATACAATTTTTTCTTTAAATTAATTCAAATTTCTTACAAGATATAATTGTAATTCTATAATCCCTGGTAACCCTTAATTTTGTAATTTATAACATATTATTTGTAACATTATAAATATTATTTGCAAAGAATTTTGTTTCATAGAAATTTTCTATTTAAGTGATTTTGCTTAAAAATGCTACCCAAAACTAGTTCATAATAAAAATACTAGTAACTAATACAACAAGTATGTAGTATAACAGCCTAATTATATTCATGTACGTACAAGTATATATTTATTTATATACAACTATTTTCAAAATTTTACCACTCTATTAAATGGTTTAAAAATTTTTAAATTTATTTTTAGCTTTAAGCTTTAAAAATTTAATTTGAAATTAATTGGCAAAAATCGCATACTTCCAAACATCTTATGTATGTACATATACATATATAAACTAGATACTTATACAAATCTATTGCAATTCATTTTAGTAAATGTGCTATTACTTGCTTTCAACATTCCCACAATCCATATAATATATTTACGCTCTAGCCATGCGAGTCTCCTACACTCCTCACTTCTTCTTGTAACCATAGGAATTTATCGCAACATATTCCTTATCACACAACATCAAAAGCTCATACCATTGATTACCATCAACACGTTTCAATTCCAAATCACCACCATATGTGGCTGGCAAGCATTTAGGCGAAATATGTTTGTGTAGCGATTCACGATCTGTCGCATGGAAATAGATGCGTGAACGTAGTTTCTCACGTAAGAAGGGTTTGAAAAGTGCAAAAACAACATTGAATATTTTCGGTTGATTCACAATGTGTATAGCTTTGACACGTAGTGGCACCGAATCTTGTAGCCAATCGACGATACGTTTGGCAAAAGGTGGCGTAAATTGCCATGTTTGTTGTAGACTCAAACCATCCATATCGAAGATGACAATAGCGCCACAAATTTGTGTCTCCGGTTCCAACATTGCAGCTTCGAGAAAGAGTACGGCGCCTTTGAATACCTCATCGAGTGTGCATTCTTTGTGCTTCCAGCGTTCTGTGACGAAGGTAGAGGGTGTTAACATTTGTTTAATAGAAATATAAAAGTTTACTTACTGCCAAGCTCGAGCAATAAAATACGACGTCCACATTGATCACGATTTGGAAAGACTGTTAGTATGTTATGCTTGAAAATGTTAGCCTCCTTACTGGGTGTAAGGCCGTCATAGACATTGGCATGCTTTTGCTTGAAGGCGTAGTAACGTTTTATCTGTAAAGCGAAATTTTTTGTTTTTGAAATTGTTTAAAGTAAGTTATTTTCAAATGTGTGTCCTTACCAAATCACGCGCACTTTCTGGATAGAATTTGCAGGGCCGTAAAAAGCGAACACACCATTCATCATTGTCATGTGGGTAACGCAAGTCGGACTCCGCTATAGAAGAGAAAGAAAGAATAATTATGAATTTATAAGAAACAATCAGGTAAGTTCTAAAAGAAGTATCAGTATCTAGTTAGACAAGTTTGAAGGGCTAGCAATAGGTTAATCATGGATGCGGAACTATGATAGAAGTCCAGGTCATAAGAATAATATCGGTCTCTTATAAGAGATGCACTACTTCGATGGGAGAGGCGCTCTGAATGCCATATTAGACTTGGCTGTAGAAGTCTCTCATCATATCAAGACCGGATGTGCGTATCGGAATCATGGGCAATGTAGAAAGAAACTCTTTTTTATTATTCGAGAAAGGAAACATTCTCTCATTCGCTCGTATTCGCGAACCTTAACATTAAACAAAATTTGAATTCGTGAAGAATAACGCATTAAAAAATCGATGTCGTTTACGTTCGCGAATGAATTCGTTCTACTTGTCGTTTATTTTCAAAAACGAAGAAGGTTGGAGTAGTAAATTTGAAAAATGCTTTTGAAGCATTAACGACCACAATGTGAACCAAACAAGTATTTTGGTGGGACTTGTTGGACATATTCAGGGATTACTTCGGGACCTTTACTGAACTATTATTTTGGAAAATTTTTGGAATCATTTCGGAACTCTTTCGAGATTGTTTTGGAAATTTTTGGGGTCGTTTAAGGATCAATTCACGATCATTTCAGGATCATTTTTGAACATTTTCGGTATCAGATATGAGCATAGAGCAGTGAAATATCTTGTTATGGTTAGATGGACAGTGTTTGGAAGTGTTCCTAACGACACACGATCTTAACGACAGTCGAAGTGGGAGGCATCCACTGAGTAGGATAAAAATATTGGAGGCTGTAGGTATCTGTGAAAGGAGATGACTGCATGCTTTGTTATAAAAAAGTCAAAGTCGTCGAGTGCCAATAAATAATGATGAATCAAAACAGAAATATTTTTTTTTTTTGTGATTGCAATAACATTCAATACGAAATCAGTCAACTATTCAAATGACATAGCATAACTGATAATTTTCTGAGTCAACCAGTAAACAATTTTACACATGAGAGCGCTTACTAAATGTACTTAACAAGCAATTTGATATGTAAATAAATAGGAAAATCATAAAAGTAAACGAATAGTAAGAAAAACAAACAAAATAAAAGTTAGTGGCATCAAAAACGTAAACTAAAAATTTGAGTAAAAAAGTAAAAAAAATTATAAAAGTTCATTCATTTCGAGTAAACGCCCGCCAATGATCAATTAGTCATATTGGCGGCTTTGACTGTTATTTATTTATTTTTTATGGATTTGTTTTAAGCAACAAATTTTACATTGGCGTTTTGGTTTTTTTATTTGCAACGCATACAAAAAAAAAAAAACAAATAAAAAATCGTTAAACTCATTCAGTTCAGTTTAACATTGTGGAAGATATGCTAAGGTGTTTCCTCTTGTTTACGAATAAATATTATTTCCGAAGTTATTTAACTCTGAGTTTATGAGCGGTTGGCTATGATAATGACAAACCAAAATTTGAGAAGAACAAGCCGAAAAGAATACGCAAAGATGACCATGATAATAACTTTTGCTGACAATAATAATAGTGTTTGTACTGATTCAGCATGTATTTTGTTTTTGTTTCATTCATGAACTTGAAATCGACTTTGTTGTACCGCTGGCTAAGCACTCTCAGTTCATGATCATACTAGACTCTTACCTTCACGTGCTGGAACTTTGAACAGCGTGAGCAATTTAGGTGGAAGTTGCGACAACCAAACCTTGTTATATTTAGAGTCGAAGCAGGTACTGGCCACTAAAAGGCGTGCCTACAAGCGGGAGTCTGTCGTGGAATCACTGTATTAATGCAAATATTTCCTCCAGAACTCCATAGTGCGGATTGATAAAATTTGTTTGGATACTCATCGTTGGAGTGCTCCGAAGAACTTAAATCTCGAATACTGGAATGGTCGTCTCATCTTTCGCTGCGAGCTGGTCATCAGGATAGGTGTAATGAGAGATATATAGAGCGTGAACTTTGTAAGACGAGGGAGGACTTTACTTTACTGTTGCCTAAGCAGTCCAAAGTAGCAGTTGTTAGTAAGAACTGAGCTTTAATTCAAGCCTCATTTGAATAATTTTTTCAGCACCAAATTCCTTTTATGTACTTGTACACCATAAAAGGGATCAAGCGATAATTGCTTTGTTTGACCTTCAACACGTCTACAACATGATCTTTGGGAGAATAAAATTAAATGGCAGGCTTACAACTGTTTATGCGAATATGAGTAGATGGGGCATTTCATGGTAAAATGTAACACCAAAATTAAATTTTAGTCTTTACAAGTAGATGACAAATATAGGAGAACAAAAAACTCTATCAAAAAAACCTTAACATTGCATATGCTCAATTTTTCAGTCTCTCGACGTACTCAATTTCCCCGGACTAGTTTATGTAATCATCTGAGAAGGTACGTATTCAAACATTTAAAATACATACATATATTTGAGGCAGAGTAAGATGCTTGCAAAGGAAATATTCAAAACGTCCACACCAACAGAATAGACCTGTCAGAACTCAGAGCTGGTTAGTAATGATTACTTTAGGAAGTAAATTACCCTCTATTCCCCATTACATGCAATTGGGAAAGGAATCAATTACTTTGCTCCACGGAAAAGGAATTGATTACATTTCAATTCCTCAAAATAAATTACCAAAAGTAATTTTGTTTTTTTGGGGATCGATTACAAGGAATTGAAAAAGATTACTTTGTTGAATTGTCATTTCAAAAGTAATGGGTTTTGAAAGGAATTGAAAATGTAATTGAAAAATTTGTAATTACATTACAAGGAATGGAAAACAAAATTACAAATTACCCATTCCTCAAAGGTTTTGGAAAAAGTAATTGAAAAACGAATTAAGGTACCTATAAAATTTGTTTGCGATTACAAGAGTGGCTATGTGTGGCCAAGTTTAGGTTAGGTTTGAGAGAGCGTACATGTGATGCCTGATGAAATTATGGCCACGAAAAGTTCACCCACTTCAATCGTGATACATTTTATACACAAGTTTACTTTTAGCATTTCAATAACTTTGGCGATTCCTTTGAGGAATTGTAATTGGAAATTCTAAACTACATTTTCCATTCCTTGTAATGTAATTAAAAAATTTTCAATTACATTTTCAATTTCTTTGAAATTACAATTGCACAAAGTATTTTTTTTCAATTCCTTGTAATCGATTATGTCAATCGACTCCTTTTAATTGAGCCTCAAAAAAAGAAAACTTACTTTTGGTAATTTTTTTTAGGAATTAAAATGTAATGAGTTCCTTTTCTGTGGAGAAAAGTAATTGATAACATTTTTCAATTACTGAGGAATGTAATTGTAATTGTAATATAATTGATTTTACCCAGCTCTGTCAGTGCCTGTCCAGATATGAAAATCCACCAGTGCCTCATCCAGTAAAATTTGGGTCCAGTAATTAAAGGTCTTTGCATGGACATTGTTAACGGTAAAATTCTTAAGTTTTGACAAAATAAATTTTCGAAATAAAAAAAATTTTCGTACTCGTACAAATGTATATAAATGCAAATTTTAATTGACTATATAGATTTGTAATAAGCAGTCATTAAACAAGACGAAAGATTTAAAAGCCGTGTCGTTGTTTGTTAAATTTACATATGAAACGTTTTACATACAAACAAAAACACCTTGAACCCCAAAGTTTAAATCTGAACGAAAACAAACAATTTAAAGCCAATTTTTAAATTACTTGTTCCCAAAAAATTTTGGTTGTTTTTCCTTTTTTGGTTAATTGTAAAATATTAATGAATTTAGTGGAATATATTTATAGTAAAATTAAATTACTTAAACATGATTCTAAAATAAACATAATTTTATGTTTGTCATAGTCAACATAAAATATATTTTAAGTCTAAGAAGGAGTTCTAATTTAAAAATGATCATTCGAAAATTTTAAAACAGGCCTGGGCAGCTTTGCCCGCGGTTCGACGTCGTGTATACATATACCAGATGTTCGACGCTTCTTTTAGTTGTGTCGAACATTTACCAAATGGTTTGAAACACGATTCAAACTTTATCAGTGCTGCCGTGTGTATTGATTCAGATCAAGAAATATACTTTTCCTCGCCGAATTTCAGTATAAGTTTGGATATGTTTTTAGCAAAAAGAAGTTATGATATGAAAGTAATATGTTTTGAATATGGAAAAATACAACGTTTTCCGCTAGTGATATTCGAGATTCTTACAGCTCCTAGAAATGTACCAGCTTTAGCGTGCATAATTAGAGTGGACATTTTTTGTATGGAGAAAAAAAACTCCCCCTAAAATTATTCCTTTGTATGTATATAAGACATTCCCATAGTCTTGGACAGTTATATTAAGGGGAAGGCGTGGTAGATTGGCCTCAAATTTAGGGTGCCCCGATGGAGAAAAAAATTTTTTTTCTTTATATCTAACTAGCAAACCCGGCAGACGTTGTCCTGCCTAAACATTTACTTGTCTGCATTTATAAAATTTTACTCTCCACGCTCATTTAAGCTCCGAATCCCCCTTCCCGGCGCCCCACCTTCATGCTTTACATATGCTTTCCATTTTTCATATTGTTTATTTTTTATGAATCAAACTTTTGAAGGAGTAAGACCGAAAACATAATTTTTTTAAATCACCATAATGTACATAGGGTATTTTACAAGATACATTATTATTATTTTTAGTAGGGTGTGGCAGCACTGAATGAGTGATGCATGTTTGAAGCAACCAGTTGTATGACCTACATACAGTATTCCCCGGATAATTTCAAAATAATGCGGCTGAATATTATCAACCTCCAGCACAAAGAGCTCTGAAAGCCAAAAAAGTAAAATAGATATATTGATATTGAAAAAATTATTTATCAAAATATAGAAAATTTGTAATTTTCCCACAATTAAACTTTTTTGAACTGGATACAACTTTTTCTATTATTACTAAAATTTGTTAAGTGTGCACATATCAAAATGAAAACAAAACTTAAAAAAAAAAAAAATATATAAAAAAAAATATATAAAAAAAAAATACAGTAGAATCGCGAAAAAGTTAACCAAACCGTTCCAAGGGTGTTTTACTTTTCCGAAATATTAACTTTTCCAAAGGGTTCTCGAATTTGAAAAAAAACACGGAAATAAACATAATTTTGGGAATATAATACGTTCAATTCATTTGCATGACTCACTTTTACTCGTAACAAAACATAAACTTAGATTTAGTTTGTACTTTTTCCCATTTTACATACATACATATGTACGTTTTTGCTAAAATAACAAAATCTTCTAATGAATGCTAAAAGTCATTGTTTCTTTTCGTTTACGTACTCCATATCGAGGCTTCACAGCATTTCGTTTGAGCAAACTGTTGCTTCATACTTTTTGACTTGTTCGCACTCACACAGTGACATTAATTACACACATACTACCAAAGAGCTCTGCCGAAGCTGCCCACCCCTGTTTTAAAATCACGGTTTGCGTCTATGGTTGTGCTCATGACATCGTTTACTCCAAACTTGAGTTTAGCTTTTTTTTGCTTATTGCCACAGCTATGCTATGGTTTGTGAATAAAATGGTTAACACAGGGTGACCGTGTGAAACATAACAAAATTCTTTATACCAACAACGAACTTAATTTTTTTTAAAAAGTGTACCCTATCACATTTCATTTTGGCTAAAATTTTTGTTTAATATGACTGCGATTGACCAACATTTAAAATTTCTTTTTAAGATAAATTAAGATTTTAATAAAAACGCATATTAAACAATTACTATGTTTACAGGCAAGCATTTTTAAATTTTAAGCACGATTTCTTAAAAGAAAAGCGTTGACATTTTGATTGTAATAATTAGTCTATCTAACATTAATTGTTTTATATACCAAAGTAAATATTGTGAGAGAAATGTATGTAACTGTTGTTGCAGGTTATAACACAACTGTTATGAATTGTTGTTTTAAAAATTTCTAATTATTAGGTATTTGCATGTGAATATTACTAGGTTGTGACGTGACAAGCATTAGTTGGCAGGTATTTCGCTTGGCAATTTACTACTTTTTAATTGACAGTTCTAAGTTGTAATGAAAGGCTAACAATTTACATTTTACAAATGTTATAAAACTGCAGTAAAATATTTTCTTAATGATTTTTAATGATGCTATAGGGTTTTTCGTTTTTTAATATTCGCGTAAAAGTAATTTTCGTTGTTTTTGTTTGAATTAATTGAACACTTGGTCGGGAATTTAGAATTTTTCAAGGCTTGAGAAAGGTGGAACTTAGGAAAAGTGAGAACAAAAAAGTGAATCGAAAGGAAAATTTGGTGGGTTGGATAGCACCAATCGCTTCTTCGTTTTGCCAACTTTTAGAGCCAGTGGGAATACCAAGATAATTTATATGGTTCTCGAATTAGCTATTCTTACAGAGTGGGTAGAGTGCTTCCAACTCTACTTCAGCCGGTAGGTGCCGATAACATTACTTTCTCTCTTTGTATTTCGAAAAACTTGACTCTCGTATCCGGCTAATATTTCGTCGAGGATGACACAGACAACTGTATGCTGGAGAATGCTCACCTTTTTTAATCTCTATACCATCATTCCCAATGTAGTAACTGAAGTTGGCTGATCTTTGCACCGTCTACAAAGTGGAAGTCGCAGCAATAAATTAGGCAGTGAATGAAATGATATCCAGCGATACTAGGGAACACCAACTCATTTTTGGGTTTGAGGTTTCCATGGCCACTAGTTATCTGCTCTTGAATAGATGGTCCACGACTCAGCTGAGTAAGCGCTGGATAAATGTTACCTCTTATAGGGTAGCTCGTTGCTTGTAGCCCAGGGTAGATTACAGAGCTCATCGGGATCGCTAAGGTTAACTTTCTTTGATGAACGGCGTTGAGAAACCGCTTTCTGCTGTAGTAAAATGGATGATGGCGAAATCAAATCATTGAGTCACCTTATGAGTCTCTATTTTCTACGAGGTCGAAGTTAATCTTATACATTTTCCGAGAGAGGAGTTTGCTTCCCATTTGCCTACAAACCAACAAAGAGCTGGTCCAACTCAATTCTCTTATCATAGGTCTTTAAATCAGATCTTAAGGTCCTAAGTCTTGAGATTATATTTTCAAAAACTTACCTTCCAATAACTGTTTGAGCTTTGCTACAGCTTCCTTCTTGACGTCAGGCGTTTCGCGTAATTCATTTATGGCCACTTCTTTGGCTCGCTCTGTTGGTTCGCCCAATTCAAATTGAAGTGTGTATTCGCCCAATTGTACCGAGGGCAACTCGGTCACATCGGAAAGCATTGTAGGGATAACTGTAATGAAGAATATGAGATTGAATAATTTTTGGAATGCAGTCTAAAGTAGAAAGGTCGAATATTAAACCAAATTTACTTAGTTCATAAGGTGACTTAATTAAAGCTCAGTCTGAAGAAGCATAAGAAGTGGTTGCCAAGATGCGATTACCATGACTATTTCGTCTTTATATAAACATATTTCCACCACCATCCTCCGCGTGATCTTGGCGCACATCCTAAACCAGAATATCTACTTAATATGATCGCAGACCTTACTCAACATAAAAACTACATTTTTAATTAATTCGGAGTTGACTGCAATGACCCTTTGCCTTAATCTTGTACATACTTGTATCTCATGCAGTGGACAAGCTTATTAAGATTGTTGTTAACTTGTGTGGAACTAATTAATCTTACAAAAGGTCGGCACTTGTACCTATTTAGTATGTACATAAGCTGATTAAGCGAACTAAATATGTTAAGTGAGTGAACAGAAATTAGGGTCACTGAAGGGCTTTTATATTGAGCATAAGTGTGTAGATATGTAAGCAGAGAGTTGAGTAAATTTATCATGCGCCCAGCTCAGTACTTGGCAACTCTTTCCAAACCGGTTCTCATTCGTACAGTTCTAATATAACGTTGCTTTGGCTATATCTCAACTGGTTACAGTTCGGTTAGTTTAAGAGTAGCTCTGTTTGTGGATGAGTTATTTTCGATATCCGATACTTAAAAGTGCCTTTACAGTACAGAGAGAGACAGAAAGTGTGTAACTCCACATCAGTGGCTCATAATCATACTCAAATTAAAATACAGTCCTATCTACTTAACCATGATTTAAAAAAACCATCATTTCAGGTCTGTCATAGTCAACTTACAATACATTTTATGTCTAATGACCGCTCTCATAAAAGCCAGTTAAGCCTAATCTGCGGTTAATGACGAAAACGTCATTTTAACATTTTCAACTCACGGTTTGTGTCTATGGCTCCCGTTACACGGTCAGTAAATACTGTCAGTATTTGTATCACGATACTGGATCACGATATTTACTGACCGTGTAACATCAAATACTGATGGATCGTGATATTTACCGCAAAATATCTAGAAATCCTGAAATCCAATTTTGTGATCAAAATACTGACAGTATTTACTGACCATGTAACATCATTTTCGCGATACGTCAGTATTTTTGGATTTTCATATGAAATGCACGTGCGGTCGCTATAAGCGAATGTTTATTTTGTTATATTTTGTGGCAATGGCTGCTTTTAATGATAGCGAAGAGCCACCACAATTTTCTCGTGAGCAAAATATATGGAAAGAATTTATAGAAACACTAGAAACATTGCCAGAATTATGGGATGTGGGATGAAATGATTATATGAATAAGGTGAAGATTTTTGTTACCAAACAGATATAGGTGCCACAGAAGAGATAGGAAATTCTGAAGAATACTCAGTAAGGTCTCTATTTTCATCATTTGATGCAATTTAAAAAGGATTTCGGGATCTTTAACATAAGTATTTATATATATTTTTCCCCGGATGATTTAATTTATATATTATATATTTATATTGATAAATTGAAATGAATTGGAAATAAAAAAGTACAAATCTTTTTATTTTTGATTGAAAAAGCTATTAATATAGCTAAACATGCCCGCTTTTTATTTTCTAAGTACATTTTTTAGAACCACACAGCATGAAAATTGCAAAAGTACTGACGGTATTTACTGACAGTATTTACTGAGCGTGTAACGTCGATTTGTGATCCATCAGTACTTCAGTATTTATTGTGATCCAATACTGACAGTATTTACTGACCGTGTAACGGGAGCCTATGATTGTGCTTATTACATCAATTACTCCTAACTTGAGTTTGGCTTTTTTCGCTTATTGTCACAGCTATGCTATGGTTGTTGAATAAAATGGTTAACACAGGGTGACCTTTCAAAGCATAACAATTTTTTTTATACCAACAACCAACTTAATTTTTTTCATATGAGGACCCTGTTATATTTTCTTTTAGCTAAAATCTTAGCTGTCTTTTTAAGTTAAGTAAAGATTTTTGAAAATGTTTAATTTTCGTTAACGAGCCCTGTTCTTAATTTTGTTGCTTCTATATCCTGTAAACCAGCACAGGGTGTAATAAGAGTGCCAATACCGAAGACTCAGTAATTTCGCCAGTGTTGCCATCAGTAACTCCCCTTTAATATTAATAAATATTGAAAATTAATTCTGATGATATCTTCCATTAAACCACAAATTGTTTCTAAATCAAACAGTATAATCGGAATTAACGTGTGGTATATTAGATCCATAAGTCCATTCGGTGAATACCACTAATGCGTTCGTAGTATGTTTGTGTATATTTTCTTAGAAACATTCATTACAGCAAAAAAAAAATGTATGTATTACCATTTAATTGTTTACTCGTGTGAAGGGTGGACAAATTATTTAACAATTAATCTGTCGATTGCACAATTACTTACTCATTTTTTGCTTTGATAATTTAAAATATTATCTTTTTCTGCTATTGCTGTTGCCAAGCTTAAGTCCGTTCTAAACGTGCCGGAGATTTCTTAATATTTCCGCTTATAATAAATTTATCCAACTTGCTAGAATTTCAATGAAATATTTTATTGATTTTGTCTGACTGCATTGAATTAAATTTAAATATCAAATGGTTTGCTTATTCATAGTAATCGCTTTCAAATAAATTATCTTTTTTATACCTTCGAGCATTTCAAAATGACTTCTTTGTAGAACTTCACTAGAGCAGCAACATTTTTATGAGAGCAAAAATGCCAAATCCACGGGGTTTCCATAACTAAAATTTTGAAATAGCATAGTTGACCTACACATGGATTTAGGGATATTTTTTACTCTGATATAAATTAATTGTGCGTTAATTATAATTGTAAAATAACCCTTCGAGTCATCTCAACACCTTTCAATGCAAGTTATATGGGAGTACCTATTACATTCATGTTTCATGACTAAGCATTTGACAGTCAGCTGTTCAATAAAAATAAACAAATATCATTTATTTATGACAATTTTATTATTGAAATGCTATCACGCTATCTTTAAACCCGTTTCGCGAGCTGGTGGGCGTTTATTGTTTTCGTTATTGACCGTTTATAAAAAACAAAAACTATAGAAGTGGGTTACAACTCGCTTAGGTTGTTTTGGTTTTGGTATGATTCGCATGTTTGATTGATACTCGTAGTAACCTTGACACTGAGTTTGAGCTATATTTGTATGTGTTGTTTTGGTAATACGATAACCGTTAGGTTTTTACATATATAGGTTAAGGAACTCTCATATACATACATATGTAGCTGACGTAGCCTTGGTTTAGGCAAACAGATCCACTTATGGCACTCAACCAAATCGAATTCCTATAACCAACTAGCTAGGTGCTCTAGTCGAAGAGGCTTAGCGTGAATACAGGGTGCCAATGGGACGCTTCTTGACAGTTGACTGAAAAATGCACATCCCTGTGATCATCAGAACTGCCTCATATCTCATATTATGGTACTAGTGGATAAATTAGTTCCAAGTTGTAAAACACTACAAAACGGAAGCACCCGATTTTTTGCTACTTTAATAAATTCCTCACGGAAGCATTTAACTAGCAACTAACGTTTCAAAAAATTGCTTATTAACTTAATTGTAAAGCTTGCCTGCCATTGACTTTGTAATCATGGGTGATCGAACTGTCTGTCGAATGATCATTAGAGTTTCATTATTTGACATTGAATTTTTTTTTAAATACACGCAAGTATTGATTGCAATTAAGTGCATGTGCAATGAGGGGAAAAATATTGAACATGAGAAGTGGAGAGATAAAGCTCGACAAGTGCGGTATTTACATATTTGAGTTATCGGCTGAGAAAAAAGCCAATAAACCCATTAGCAGCAAAGACAGAGTGCAAACAATGAATTTTGTTTGTTTTGTATGCTCATAATTTTAAATTTATTTGTTTGTTTGTTGCATTAATTTTAGTTAAATGAACTTCAAGAGATAAACTGAGCATACGGATCTAAAAATCCAGCAATGTCACACAAATAGTACACCCTAAACAACTTCTAGAGAATGTGTACCTTATGGAGGATTTGTTTCCAGAATTACTTTAATCATTATGAGCTTCCACAAATTAAAATTAAAGTTTGTTCTCTTAGGACGAAGAAAGATCAAGCTCTAACAGAGTATATCCTACCCAGAAGGCTTCCCTATAGAGACACGTATTAGGCAGCGGCGAGGGCAACTTGGCATCCCTTGATGCTTCTATTTGGTCTTGGTTGTCGTTTAAAATAGATGACTGACAAGTTTCCCAAGACTCCAAGCGCCAATTAACATATGTACTAACACTACTCTTCGTTGGGTCGAATATTGGTTTCAGAGATCAAGCACAAGAGCCGAATGGACAACCGTGTGACGTGTGCAGTTTCTTAATGTAAAACATTCCTTGGACATTCAGCACTGCACAGAGACATTTTATTTATTTTTTTCCACTTAAGTCCACAATCCTTGAATGGATAATAAAGCTTCGACTCAGGAAGTTTTCCTCATTAACAGCCTTTAGCAGCAGAGTGGGTGAAGGAATTACATCCAAACTCCGAGTTGGTTAAACCCCCAATTAATGGCGATAATACTCTGGGCGAACTGGAACAATTGCAGTTATTCTATAGGATAAACTGTTCTGGATACTACAAAGATACCACTTTCATTAACGAGGACACGTACTGGGTATTGCAGGGAAGATAGAACCACCTGAGATAACTGAATATGTTAAGTTCACAAATTTTTTGTTTCATACGAACCGGATACAAGGCGAATTAAATACAAGGTGGCATTATATAATCAGCTGTAGCTAAATTTTTCTTGAAATGTTGACACTACAAATTTCGCCACCATATGATTTTGACATTAGTCCTACGAATTACAAAAACAAAAGTACATTGAAAATGCGTGTATTTGTAGTTCGCCTTACTTCCACCTTATATTAATTCGCCTTGAACAGGATAATGATGAAATGCTCTGAATATGTCACTTAATGCTCAATCTTTCAAATTTTTTTTTTTTAATATTTAGAAAATTTTATTCGTAAGCAATTACAATGCATAAACAAAAAAAATTTCAAAGTTTTTTATTTTACACTTTTTTTAAATTTATTTGTTTCACACTCGTTATTAAACTTTACTTTTCATGAATAAGAAAACGCGTCACTTTTACTCAAATTTCGTCTAACCAACAGTCGTCGCCGTAGTTCGCAAACAAACTGTTTAAGCCCTAAGTGGGTAAGTGATATTTTATATTTAGCCATATTCGCTATACAGAATCCAAAAGCATCCACATCACAACACCAAGAATAACAAAAACAACACATCAAGTTAAGTTTTTTTTTTTTTGTTTCAGCACACATACATACATATGCTTGGAGCAACTTTGCTGACTTTGCGAAACGATCTCAGGGCCTAAATATGTGTGTATGTGTGTTGAGTTTGTAGATGTATGTATGTATGTGTTTTGAACTTCGCAGAGCTATAAAAAAAAACCAAAGTCGCTCTTGGAGTAAACAAAAATTGCTCTTTATTTACATTTATTTAATTGATTTTTTTTTCGAAGCTATGAAGTCATTAGTGCTGCACAAAACCGAAGAACCCGATTCTCGAAACCGGGTCTGTCAATGTAGCAATAGTTTCAAGTCGAAACCGGATCGAAAAACAGATCCAAAGAGTTTATTAAATATTTGCTGAAACCCCGAAAGCTGAATGGCATTCAGGGAAAGCTTTTTCAAGAAGCTTCAGAAACTGATTGTAAGGCTTTGAACAGATGCTTCTTGGTAGCCATTTTGTGTCCCGTCAGGAATGGTTTGCACAATTTCTGCTGCATCTTGATTGGTAATAATTTAAAAACAAAACTCGCTCTACCTAAAACCTAATAACTACACGTCATGCTCCAATGCCAAGAACGAAGCATCGAATTTCACACCTGCGGGTTAGGGGGTTAGAATATGCCCGAGGTAGGCATACCGGTCGTAATATGCGAGAAATATCCATAAAGGTAATGATCTGCAACTTGATGGTTGATCTCCTGATATGACGAATCTCACCTCCCATTACCCAACTTATCCTGTTTTACGGAAGGAGCGATGACAAGACCTAGGAGGTTCCACTGGTCATACAAAATCACTACCATGACAGTCGGACAGTACCCCAAGTGAGCACCGAAGAGTACCGGTCTCATATCCGGCCAATGACTGCCAATTCGACTTCACTACCCAAACTTTCGGGGAGTGTTTAAGTTGTTAAAGCAACAACAACAAGCATCGAATTTAGGCTACTCAGTTATGCACCATCGAAGGACGTGAACTTTGAATTTGGATTATTCGTTACAGCTTTTGGGGGTATTCAACTCGTGGATAGTACCTTCTAACGTATCAACCTCGGCCCCAAATTTGCATAACCCCCACTATTCCTGCGTCATGCAACGTCACCAAGCTAGCTCAGCGTTACCATCAATGCTCAGACCCCTAGGCAGGCCGATTTATTAAGTAAAAAGGCTGATGACTGGAGCACACTCATAAACTCGAGATTTTCGTTGTCGTGGAGGGTCTGAATGGTTTATGAAGTGGAAGCGGAAATATCTGCAACACTCCTGCCCATCCATGTCTACTGGGTATGGTATCATTCAGAGAAACCAGATGACCAATGAGATGGGTTTGAGTGCGACTTGGAACATCTTTTTATGGCTTAAAAGCAATGGAAGGGTGTAAGGACCCTGGAAGTAATTTGATTGTTTGTTTAGAGTAGCTACCTCCAGATACAGTACTGGCGAACTTTGGCTCGCTTTGGAATTAAACTTTATTAAACCGATTTTTTGTGTACCCTGAACCACACATCACTATCCGGAAATATATATATTTTATTGAGCATACATATATATGTATGTGTGTATGCATATGGTAAGTGCTTATGAACCTGTTAAGCTCATATACCCAAAGCTGCTGTTAGCTAGGGTTTGAGCGTGCGCATGTCGTGAGTTTGGTGAGTGTACTCGTATTGTTGTCACAAACTTGTTCTCATTTTCAAACAAAACGTTCAATTGTCTGCTAAACTTGAGTTGCTGTCGCTACTAAACACACATTCAACTTGTATGGTGCCAGCATTCACGTGCTGCGTATCACATCCAAATGTGGTGTCATTTTCACAGAACGTACTCCAGTTGCATTTCGTATGTTTTCAATGCAGTGACTCATATTGAAAATGTTCCACCTTGATTGTTGTTTGTGTTATGCAGTTAGATGATTGGTGATTTGCAATAATAACAATTGAGAATTGTTTCTTATAAATTGGAGCGACCACTAGTTTCGAATCAACTGTGGTGAAATGGTTGACACAAAGATTAATCGGAACAAATCACATCGCAGACAGAGTTAGGAAGTGTATTACAGATCTGTATTCTTCTAAGTCACGCGTAGGTATGAAATGAAGTTTGAGTTTATGGCTCTCTTGGAGGTACCGAACAAAAGCAAAGTCTATATTAGGCCTACAAATTTTGTAGAGCAGTCAGGTTCAAAACAATATTTATCAAGGAGGTTACGAGATTTAAACACCTAGCCTTTAGATAAAGGGAAAAAGGGATTCAACGTAATCAAGGCCGTGCACGGTACACCTCATAGTCCTCGGAGTGCTCAAGTAAAAGTGGTTACAAAAGTTCCAAAAGGCCACTCTCATAAAAGCTCATTAAACCTAATCGGTAATTTGACAGCTAACTTTACAAAATACGTCATCTAAACACCGACTAGATCTTACCGGCTTTCATAAAATCGGATGTTAGGTTAGGTTAGGTTAGGTAAGGTGGCTGCCTCTCTGCAGTGCCGAGAGGCACACTTAGGCCGGCTGGCCCATTGTGATACCACTGAGCGGGTTAACGTCCCTTCTACCTTAAAGTGTAGGTACGTGTTCATTGGAAGAACCACCTTGTACGCTTAATGAAGCGCAGGATGCCCCCAATTTCGGCAGAGCCTATCTCCGCTAGTCCGAGGAGTAGGCCCCTGCTTAGGCACTCCAGCCGGGTTCTGGCTAGAGCGGGGCAGCTGCAGAGGAAGTGCTCGACACTTTCAATTTCCTCCTCGTCCCTGCAGCTACGACAGAAGTCATTTGAAGGGGCCCCCATGCGCCTAGCGTGTACACCCATGAGACAATGTCCCGTGAGCACCCCTATCAACTGACCAAGAGAGGGTCGGTCGAGTTTGAGCATGGAATCTGTTCGTTTGTTACAAATGCGGGGCCAAGTTAACCTGGACACCTCGCATGTCGTTTCCCTAGCCCATCTAGAGTTTGCCTTCTTTTCGAACTCACGTAGGAGCCAGAGCTTAGTCGTGGCAAGAGGCGGGGAGATGCTCCCAGTGTGGTTCTCCTCGGTGTGCTCCGTGGCCTCCCTTGCCAGCTCGTCGGCAGCACAGTTTCCAGGAATGCCGCTATGGCCTGGAACCCATACCACCGCTGTGGAGCATTTCGAAGACAATTCATTGAGCAACTGCCTACAGTCTTGAGCTACTTTCGAGGTAGAGTTACTACCCTGAAGAGCTTTGATCGCTGCCTGGCTGTCGCTGTATATGGACACAGATGTGCGGTTTTCCGATAAAAGCCAGCGTGCAGCCTCCTCTATGGCCGTAAGTTCCGCCTGGAATACGCTGCAGTGGCTGGGTAGTCGAATGCTTAAGCATAGTGAAAGATCCTCCGAGTAGACGCCGCTGCCCACCCTGCCGTTGAGCTTCGAGCCGTCCGTAAATATGAATGTGTCTGTCCTCCCATTCGTCCCTCGCAGGGATTTTGGTGGAGAACTTGGTATTTGGGCCGTGGCCTATAGGTGTGGTGTAGTCCACGGTTTTCAGATTTTGGGGTATGGTCTCCAAGATCTTTGCGTGTCCAAATCTGGTGTCATTCCATCGTTGAACAGCGCTCAATCTTACTGCACTATAGCTTGCTTGGAGTTTACCGTACAAGTCAACCGGGAGTAGGTTGAGCATAACTTCCAAAGCTTTGGTAGGCGTGGATGGAAGTGACCCTGTAATAAGCACCGCCGCAGAACGCTGTACTCTACCCAGCCTTCCAGTGATGCTGTTTCGTTCTAGTGCAGGCCACCATACAACAACACCATAGAAGAGGATGGGTCTAACCACAGCGGTGTACAGCCAGTGCATCACACGGGGATTCAAACCCCATTTCTTCCCTACGGCTGCTTTGGATGCATAAAGGGCAGTGATAGCTTTCCTGGATCAGAGGTACCTGACCTGACCTGGAGCAGAGGTACCTGACCTCTTGGGAGAGCGTGAGCCTAACCCCGTTTAGGCGGGGTGGTGTAAAGGCTGGTACTTTGTACTTTCTTGTGAAAAGGACCATTTCCGTTTTAGAAGGATTTACGCTAAGGCCGCTTACCATAGCCCAGTCCTCCACGAGGTTCAGGGCCGATTGGAGCAGTTCACTTAGGGTCTGAAGATGCCTGCCGGTGGCCGTAAGAGCGATGTCGTCGGCGTAGGCAATGATTTGGCAACCGGTGTTTTCCAGTTCCAGAAGTAAGGTGTTTACGGTTAGGTTCCACAGTAAAGGAGATAGGACTCCCCCTTGAGGAGTGCCTCGAGATGCGTATCGCACTATTGAGGCCTCACCTAGATTAGCATGGATAGTTCTCTTTGCCAGGAGCTGGCTAACGAATTCCACAAGCGGAGGTTCCAGTCCCGTTCCCCGAAGGGACTCGATGACGGCCTGCGGAAGTACGTTGTTGAAGGCTCCTTCGATGTCGAGAAAGATACCCAGCGTGTACTCCTTGAAGGCAAGTCCCTTTTCTATCTTTGTGGTAATAGCATGGAGTGCTGTTTCCACGGACTTACCCTTAGAGTATGCGTGCTGAGCCTTCGAGAGGTCAAGAGGGCGCAGATTATCCCTAATGTGGGCGTCTAATATTCTTTCCAGTACCTTAAGAAGAAAGGACGTAAGGCTAATAGGCCGAAAGTCCTTTGGTTTTGAGTGCGAGACTCGTCCTCCTTTTGGTATGAAGACTATCTTGGCCTCGGTCCATTTGTGCGGAACGTGGCATAGCCTAAGACATGATGTGTAGATCTCGGACAGAATGGGACATAGAATGTCTCTGGCCATTTGAAGTTCGGCGGGAAAGATGTTGTCGGGTCCCGGAGATTTAAAAGGGTCGAAGGTTCCAATTGCCTTTTTGGGGGGTAATTATCCCCTCTAAAGAGTTGTAAATTATACCGCCATCGTCGGCTGTAGGTGGCTCCGTGGAACAGCCTGGGAAGTGCGTTTCCATTAGGAGTTCGACCATTTCGCCGCTGGACGATGTCCAGTCTCCGTCCGGTTTCTGGATGAAGGTCGGAACGGTGGGACTTTTAGATAGAAAAAAAAAAATCGGATGTTAGTCGAAAAAGAATTTGCCCCATCACGTACATTTACGACCATTTGTATAAAAATCAAATCACGATTTATGCCAATTTTTTATTACTTTGCTTTTATTATTTGCTAATTTTGTAGGTAGGTTTGACTCGCACACTTTTATGCCCAATTTATATGCTTTTTTATGGAAATAAGTACTTTTGTACATATTCGTACGACATACGTAATAGCAACACGTACACGATTTTTATGTGACTTTTTCGTCTAGAATCTAATTTGAAGCGGTTTCAATAATAATTTAATACATATTTCTGTTTTTCTTTCGAAGTAATTTGGGCAATCGACACTGCAATTAAGTCAAAACTGATTCGCCATTTTTTTAAAACTCGCTGGATAAAACTCAATTTTAATTTGACTATGATTATGGGTCAAAAAGTCAAAAGTTTCCAACGAATAAGAATAACTAAAACCTTGCAGCAAAACAGCTGTTGTGTTTTTCATTGGTTAACAGTTCAAACTTTTACATTTTTGTTGTTGTTTTCCTATGTCGCGATCAGCTGTTTTCTCTTGCACGTTTTACTGAGTGAAATTCCCCCAAAAGAAACTTGCAACTCTCTCTCCCAATAAAATTGTAAAAAACGCGCTCTCTCCCTGCGTTTCACCGAACACTTTCCAGTAAAAATGTTATCCTCATCCAGCCTATGTATATGAATTCGCCTTGGGTTATCCTGTCATGTGGCAACGTATAGCAAGTGATTATAAGGATCGCAGAGTTCTTATTTTCTTAATATGCAGATTGTGGGTAAACAAAAAAACCATTTTTTCATTTTTGATTTTTGTCAAAGCAGTCAAGGTCAGACCGGTTTCTTTGTTCACCATTAAAACCTGACTGGCAGGAAATTTTTAAGTTTTTTTTGTAATTAAATAAATTGCGCATACAAATTTCGGCTGTCTATATTAGGGTGTTTCATTGTCCGGCAGAATTTGCGAATTGAGTAGTAGTGAAATAGAACTGTGGGGAAAAAGTTAGAAGAATATAAATAGGGAGAAAAAGTGTGAGAAGGCGTAAGTAATTGGAGGAAGGAAGAAGCAAATGTATGAGGAATAGAAAAATAAATAAGAAAAGAGATATCCACTAAAGGAGATATCTTGAAATATCAAATTTTAATATGAGAATGAAATACAAAATAACTACTGAGAATGAAACACTCTAACATCACGAAACTTATTAAGTGAAGAAAACTTCTTGTAAACAACTAATTACATACTGATGCATATTATTTCGTATTTTTCCATGCCAAGTCAACTTGTTCAGTTGGGTAGGTTGCTACTTAGTGTGCAGCGATGTAAGTAAGTAATTCGCGACTCCAATTTTAACCTTCAAATCGGTTGTTGCTGTTTACTGTTACTAACATAAAATTGCGTTTTGCCGTTATGGAATCGTAAACAGACAGCATCTGCATTTGTATAGATAATATATTATTTTTATACTTACTAGTAGTTGTTTAACACGCATTTTATTTAAAAACTTTACTTAACTTAAGAAGATATTTCAAATTTTGGTTAATCATAGTCATACTATGTAAACCAAGATTTTAGCTAAAATGGAAATTAACAGGGTTCCTTTATGAAAAAAAAAATTTTGTTGGCTGATGGTATGAATAAATTTTTATGTTTTGCAAGGTCACCCTATGTATACTATTTTATGCATAAACCATAGCTCATCTCTTGCAATAAACGAAAAAAGCCAAACTCAAGATTGGAATAAGCAATGTCACAAACGCAATCATAGACATATACCGTGATTTTAAAATGCTAAAATGATGATTTCGCCGTTTTAAAATTAAAACTCCGTCTTGGGGCCGCTTTTATAAAAGTCGGTTAAGCCTAACCGGTGGTTAATTTGGCATATTAAGGTATGAAAAATACGGCAATTAAACTCCGGTTAGCGGTTAAATTATTTTCACCTTCATTTTCTATGGTGTTCTATGTGTGTCTGGTTGACAAATATTTGAATTTCGGTCGACATATGTACATATCGAATATGTGAAATCATTTTCTACCAAATTCCCCAAAAAGGACTTACTATTATTCACAGATCCTAGTGCCAGCTACTATCATTAGCACCATCCAATACAATGGAAAATTTTTCAATTTCTCGAATCAAGTGATACAATAATAAAACCTTGTTTTTTACCCATAGTTTCTAATTTAACGCTCAATACTGTATATAGAATTGTATGCTTTTCCAGCTTACCGTCTGTGTCGCCGCAATTGAGATGAGTTACCGGAATTTCTGCACTCAACATTTTTTTCCAGCTTTATTTTTTTGTAGCTGTGTTTTTAGTGGTTGCATAGAAACTGGTTATTCATGTAAATCTTTAAACAACAATTTTGTGCATTCACTTTAACTGCGATGAGAAAAATCGTTATTGACGAAGTCACAGCCGATGTCAATGTAAGACGATTTAAGTTGAATAAATATAAGGTCAAAGCACCTGAGAATCATGCAGCCGCATTTAATGGGTTTTTAATGTTTGATACCAGATTTAATATAATTTTATATTATTTTTTAATATAATTGAGGTTAAAATACGCGCAAAAAATGCATCAAGTTCAAAGCATGGAAGCTGATGGAAGAACACAACAAAATTGCATGTTATTGTTTTTTATTGTTGGCTAATGCCGTTATCAGAAATAAATTGCAATGTATGTAAGTAGGTGGCCCGTGACGATTTTATTTGATGCGCTTGTTTCACTCACTGGAAATTTTTTCGCTTTTCACATTGCACTAGATATTCATATTAAAAGTAAAACTTTAATGTACCTATGTCAATTAATTAAAATTTAGAACGTTTGCTTTTATTCACAAAAAATGTGTTAACTTTTTGTTTGAAATCCGCAATAAAGCCGCACATCACAAACGGCCTTCGCTCTTCAACTGTGTGACTGACTCACTTGAGCACGTAAAAAGCTTATGCTAACATTTCTGTTGGTTAACAATGAATAGGCGGCCAATATAACAATAACAATAACATGGCAATGTTTAAAAGTCCAACAATTGTATATGTTTGCCAGTTCTGCTGGTCACTGTCATGTTCCAACTAACAAGTCGTAGTAGCTCGACAAACATATAGCCACACATACACTTTTCATGTATTTTGTTTTTGTAATTTATAGGTTGAATGTCAAAATCGCAGTGAAATATGGGAATACGGTCAAAATTCGTTAAAAAAGTAGAAATCAGCTGGTCTAATGACAAGACCTGTTAGTTGTATCGTGGTCATTGCAAAATCTCTGCTTCTTCCGGATATGCATTTCTAATTTTAACTTAACCCACACACATGCAATTACAGCGAAATGCGCTGTAAGAAACATCTGCTCAGGTAATAACAGCAACACATTTCTCTGTTAACAACAAACTCTACAGAGGCGCTCTCGCAGAAATTAATTCAAACGCATCACCACCCACATTGGTGCCGGAATCAGAGTAGCAAAAGTAAGTATTATGAAAATTTTAACTGGACTTTGGTATTCATCTTTAATAGAAGGGTTTGTATAAGATTTTATTTAAACTATTGGGCTTCCCAGTATACTGTGTAAAATTACTCAAATAAAAAACAAATGCTTAATCATTACTAAAATTTAAAAAAAAATGTTAGTATCATTCAAGCTTTTGAAAATTAAAAATAAGAAAAATTATGTGCATATATACTATGTACATAATTTAATGCAATTTTTGGAGTCCCCGAAAAATTCTCGAAACAAATCCACAATAGTTCAGAAACAACCTCAAAAAGTCCTGAAAACAATACCGAAATTACTCAGATAAAGCATTTAAAACAGTCAAGAAAATATCACGAAATGACGCTAAAAAACTCCCCGAATGATCCCTAAAACATTTTCAAAATCGTCCTGAAAAAGTCCGAAAATTATTCCCAATCCCACGATTATTTGAAATAATGAATATCGATATTTTAAAAATTACACCCTACCTCAGTTTTTTTTCAATAATACCCTATTCCAAAACCGCCCCATCTAAACGTAAATTTCATACATTTCCAGCTAAGATAGGGCGTTTTTGAATAGGGCGTTATTGGAAAAAATTCTTATACAGTGCTTTCCTCAACCCCTTTCTAAAATTGGGCGTTTTTGGAAAAAATACTGAGAAGGACGTTTTTTGAAACAGGGTGATGCTGTTGTTTATGCTAGAAAACCCGGTCTCCGTAGACAGTTGAGACATGGAACTTACCTAGAAATATTTTACTAAGATACTAACTCTAGCTCTAGTCGTAATTCCAGACCCGGTAGAGTTATCGGAATAAATTAAATTTTAAGCTAGATGTCTAGTAGTTCTACGTCTCACTTGGAGTCTTTGGAACCAGAAATTCACCACTACTTATGTATATGTTCTGAGGGACCTAGTATGAGGGTTTAGAACCAGTAATTCACCTAACTCAATACCGTCAAATATAAAGTTGCAAACAGCCACCGACGTGTCTGACGGACGGTGACGGTGGACGTACGTGAGCAAATTTGCGATTTTTTATGAACGTTGGTCTTACGTAGAAACATTCAATACAGTGTTACCGTTCCTCAGTTTGCATGTATGCTTACCCAAACCTCTACTTTTGTATTTGTAATTTTTCATTATGTAAAATGTCTAAAACAATATTAAATAACTACATATAGTATATTTATTTATAAACTTTTACATTTCTCAAAATTTTTGAGATATTTCGACAATATTTAAAATTTTTTTGGGTATTTTTGTAAAATAATTGCAAACGGCCCAAACTCAACATGCAAATAGTTGAATAGGCAACACTGTGTGGCGAAGAGCGATCAGCTGCCACGTTTCCTACGTAAAAATCAGAAATTTTTTGGTTTTGACGTAGCGACGTGCGTAAAACGTACGTCACGAACGTCGGTGAAAAATCGCTTACACGCAATTCTCATAAGGTAGATCGTGTCAGCTGACACGTCGTCCGTTTTTCCGTCGGTGGCTGTTTGCAGCATAAAGAACGTTCAACGCTATGACTGGTGGGAAACAATAAAATTAATTGGCGGACAGGTACAGTGGTGAATTACGTACCACCGATTTGACAGTGGCAACTTACATTCATTGCTGGAGCTTATTGATAGAAAATTCGTTCACCTAATTTTTTTCGGAGTACATACATAAAATATTCCGATTACCTAAGTAATTCAACTCGGCTTAAGCTGCAATTAAAAGGCGGACTTCTTGGCCTTTCATGCGTTATAGAACTTCACCTCGATATCTGGCTGTGTTATTTAAATTGTTAAAAAAAAACTATGTGAAATTCTACAATACCCAAAAGGCTACTCACGGAGTTCTGGGTTTATAATTTTCCATGTTAAACATAGTTTCCCTTTTAATTTGTACAATATTGACAATTTAACTATTTCTATTATTTTCATTTGAACTTTTTGATACAGCCTCAACAATGACAACTAACAATAAACAATTAAAAAAGTACAAACAAATTATTACTACTCACCAAATTTACAAGAAGATTAATCGAAGAGATACGCCCAACAAAGGCTCAGCAAAAATTACAAAAATCACAATTTTTAATTATCAAAAAGTCGTCGACACCGATGTGATTACTGCAGACTCATATGACCGCTAAAAAAGAATTTAGACACAACACAAAACAAAAAATTTAAAATCATTGAAGGCACAAATAAAAAAAAATTGTGAATATCATTTTAATTGTATGCAATTGTATTCAAATGTTGCTGTTTTTTTTTTATTTTTATTCTTTATGAAGATTTTCATGTATGTGTGTATGTATGTCAAGAACACTTTTTGACAACAAAGAAAGGCCAAGATCAGCAAGTTTTCAGGTAGTTTTACGAGTCACAGGTTATTTTGCTTTATTGAGTGACCTCCGGAAAAAAAAGACTCGAAACTTTCACAAAACATTTTATTTGCCATATCACACAGTATTTTTTGCAGTGTACCAGTTGTATTATAATATAAGATTTACTTCCAATTTTGCCGTAAAATGATCAAATTTTATTATATACAAGTTTTTTCGTGCGATATGTTAACCCAATATGTGCCACTTACACACTGAAATAAAAAAGTTGAAAGTGCACATTGAAAGTAACATATCAAAACCACTTTCAAGCTATTGATGGTATTACTGTAAATATTACAGTATTTACTGTAAAATTGGCAGTAAAAACATGTGATTTTTGCATAATGATATGAGTCCACTTTAAAATTTACAGTAATTCATGTCAATATGATAGTATATTTGAAGAATGATAGGGGCTCACTTTCAAAATTTATATTACCCACTGTTGGACGAAAAATGACAGGGTTTACTATCAATTTGACGGCCGTTTACTGTAGATTTTTTTTTCAGTGCATGCTTCGATCATTTTGCAGAAAACTCCGCAACAATATAAGCGTTCGAAACACCGGCATCCTGAAAGCTTTATCGATGTTAATAGATATCAATTTGAAACTGTGAAGGACTTCGTCCATTTGAGAACTCGTAATACCACGAAAAATAAAGTTAGCCAAGGAAATCAAAACTGAAGGAACAAATGTGTAAGTCTCTGATTAGAGACTGTCCTTATACGAGTATATGGCTCGTAATCATGGACAGCGTCGAAAGAAGAGGAGATAATCTTCGGAGTATTTGAGAGCAACGTTTTCTGGGAGATTTTTCATCGTTTCCTTTACCGAAGGACATGTCATAATTGAAACATATGGACATATATGTATGTAGTTACCAAAGTAACTCAGGCAGAAGATTTTTGGCAGCGCTGGAAAACCTTTGTTCCATATAGCGGACAACAGAATAACAGAGAGTCTAATCTAGGAAATTTTGCTTTTGTGGAGACAATGCATTTTGGCGCTCAGTGGGTTAAAGAAGTTTCAAAAACTGTGCTTTAATATTTTTAATCTTGCAACACCCGTACATGGCACTTTTGATAATTTCTTCCTTTTAAATGTCAAAGTGAGCGTGGCGCATAAAGGGTTAAGGTTTTTCGCAAATCCCTTAGTAAGCGTTGGTGTAGTTATCATAAAGAAAGTAGTTAAAGTAATATAAATCCGAATATTTCCAAAACTTATGTTAATTAATATAATTTAAAAAAACTACACTGCAAAAAAAAAATTGAGCATAAAGTACAAATTTCACTTTGCTAATTGTAATCGTTTCTTTTGTATCGGCCTGTGATATAAATTTTAATTTTTTCTTCAAATTAAATATTTCAATAATCCATAGAAGTGGCTTGCATAGGGTTAAAAAAATTTACAACTGAGTTATTCAGTTTTGCTGCGTTCGCTTTAAAGTGCAATTTATTGTAAAAGTGTTACAATGCCGTACTTTTCAAAAAAATGTACATACATATGTATGTTGTCTAACCAAATTTAGAAAATTGCAGTACACTGTAAGAAATACAATTGCGGTTAAGTCGCAGTTTTCACAAATTTCAAGTCGCATTATTTTTATTTTTTTTCATTGTCCTTTACTTGTACATATGACAGTGTTATTTGCAAAATGATATGCATTCAATCTAATTTTTTTAAAGCACTGAACAATTTTTTTTTTTAGTTTATGTGAAGCTCTTTTTGTTTTTCAAATAAACTTTGTTCACTTTTTAGTCTCTATTTCAATTTCACTTCCAAGTTTTTATTTAAAATTTTTTGTTTAGATCGTCCTTTCATAATTTAAACCAAACACCTTTCACTCACTAAATATTTCCGGCTTTCAACTTACGCGCGCGTTTTTTTTTTATTTATTTTTTGCTTGGTTATGTCTGATTTATTCCGTTAACTTGTTAAACTATTGAATACATTGTTAATGCAGTTCAATTTTATACTGAATTCATTAGAAAAATGCCACGCAAAGTTAAGCTCAATCGCAATGAACAACAAAACCAAATCAATGATTTAATAAAACTAGTAAGAAAGTCTAAGTGCGGTTGGAGTCGAACAATAAATACCCAGTTGTAGTTGTGTGGCTCGGAAGCGGGCACAAAAAACTGTGCACAACATTTCATTTAAAAATCTTAATTTTGAACTATAGGCAAACGATTGGACTCGTGAAAAAACATGACTCCATTGACTTGTTGACTGTTTATCCAGAGAACGTTTACATATCGAGACTCTATATCCATCTCGCTTCCCTTACGCGGTTACAAACCCACGCATCAGTACAATTTTATATTACTCTGTGTACTAGCACAGCTGGGTATAAAACTGTAGTACAAGTATTAATGTAAATATGTACATATGTATATATTTGTATATAAGTGTCATATATACTCGTATTTATCAAAAGAAAATGTGATTTTCTTACTTTGCATATTAGCTCGTATAAATGTATGGGTGTGTGTGTGTGTATGTGTGGGATTGTTAGTATTTCTGAGCTATTGTAAAAAGTAAATTATAATCTTATATTAAAAGGTTTCATAATTAAGTAAGTCTTCGCTGATGTGCATTTGTTGTATTTGTTTCTAAACAGGTACTATGACAATTATTTATATGGGCCAAAGAGCAATACACTTAGAGAAAAATATGGCAGTGTTTAAGGTACGAGCATCGAAATTTATACCAGTTAGAAATTTGTTAATAAAAACAACTAGAAAGGGAGAAAGAACAATTAGATACAACTGAATAAAAAACAATAAAATCAGAATAACCATAACGTAAAACAACAATAAAAACATCAGTTAATAAAAAAAAAAATCTTTTAAACCACATTGTTCAAATAACAACAACAATTATAACATAGAAAAACAACAACAATACTAGGCTCATAAAAGACAACAACAAAACTTCAAATAGACAACAACAACCACATTGAAAGAAACAACAACATAAAACGCAGAGTAGAAATTGAGGCAAAAAAGGAAAAAAACAACGAAAATTTCATTTTAAAAACAATAATAACAACCAAAAAATAAAAAAAACAGCAAAAGTTACACAACCGTCATTAGTTACAGCTATTATAAGAACCACAACAATTATTGCAAAAAAGAAACAACATAAACATTAAAACATTACAACAACATCAGCTACAAGGACAACAACAAAAAATTTAAAAAGGTACAAATAAAACTATAACAACAATTGTAGCTAAAATATTTAGAGGAAGAGAACGAAGAACAGCCCGAAAAATAAGTAAACTAAAATAAAAGACGATACAAACATATTAACAACAAAAACAAAGCAAATACATCTCAAAAATCTTAAAAGCAACAACAATTACAACAGCAACATCGCAAAAACAAGTTGCAACTAAGGAGGAAAAGGATAGATAACACATGAAGTGCAAGCAAAGCAACAGTATGCGTCTCCGCTTCTGTTGCTTCTCACTCTTAGCGAAGAACATATCGACAGCCACACTGCAAAACCCCGTAAGTCACTATTTTTCCAAAAATAAGGTTCTGAGCCTTTCCCATAGATCGTGATATTCCGCACATTAAAATTCAGTCAAAATCGGGTTACAACTTCCCGTTTCTTTACAGTGGTGAAATGAAATAACCGTCGCTCATATACATACGTTATAATTATTACAGTTTTTTCCTTCTCCTGAAAACTTTTTGGTTTTGAACATACAGGTTTTGCAATGTGGCTGTCGATATGTAGATTTAAATTAAAAAACTAACTTTAATTCATTAAAACTTTTGAATTGAAAAATAAATTAAAATGTCAAATTTAAATCTATGTTCGTTGCTCTAACCCAACTTTAACTAGATATACTAAAAGTGGAACCATATTCACACCATAAACACTGGGCACTAAGATAAACAGTAACTGCAACCGAAGCAGATCCGAAATCGAAAACGGAACTCACACCTGATGTAAACCGAAAATCCAAACAACAAACAAACCCAAAACTGCAAACAATCCCACTTTTCTGTCTCTTTCCTTTGATTTCCATATCCTTAACCGTACTCTTTTTATAGTCCTTTTTTTCTATTTCATCTTCTTCATGCTCTACTTTTCTTGCTCTTTTCCTGAACGGTTCCTCTACTTTATTTTATATGTATTGTAAAGATAGCCTACATAGTACACAGTCTGTGTCTTAAGCAACTTCGAACAATCCATTGTAGGCTATATATTATCACCCCTATTCTGCATTACAATTACGTTCCCGCTCTACGCTCCGCTTGGATCGTAAATATGCATTCTGAGTTACGCTTGGATCGAAAGAAAAAGAGGAAGAGCTATAAGTTTTTCGAAGTCAGCTGTTTCCCTTGGAATGTGTGAAATTGAAACATAACAAAGCAATTTAAATTGCACAAATTATTACTTTTGAAATAAAAGTAAAGCTTTATTATGATTTATAAACTTAATTGTATATTTTTGAGCATTATTGAATAAGTTGAGTGAAATTTTATAGATCAATTGACTGATTGTTGCAGACAACGAAGGACCAACAAAAAGCAAGAGGACACTGTTGGTGGATGTTACCACATCGTCAGTAGGTAGCTGGTATTTTCCATAGAGCTAGTGCTAGAAGAGTGCGCTTTGTCGACCAGGTACACAGATGGTTGGCGTCGCATCGTGGGGCCACACCATACGCCGAGCAAACATTAGACATGTCAGGGTTAAGACATTGGCCGCCCCGGAACTGACAAAGAAGTTTACAGAGTATGAGTGGGTGCTGTGGAGTGGCCGCCGGTGCACGTTTGGATATAATGGCAAAGTCAAAGCCATTACCTTAGTTTTAATTTCGTTAGTAATATTGTTTGGTGTTTTGAATGCTAGTCAAATTTGTAATTGTTTACAACCGGTGCCGATGCTAATGCGCTTCCAAAAATATTAGATCTCCGTAGGCGGATTCACATTCCTGGCATCGAAACGCGTCTTTTGATTTCCCTCCCTACATTTTTGGACAAATATTAGCAATCGGCACCGGTCGAAAACAATTACCCTGCAAACATATCAAAAAACATCATTAGAGCACAAAAACAAAATATAGCGAGCGTTTTACAACTTTTACATACGCGTTTTACTTAAATTTTAAGAATTTCAACAAAAAATCGCGGAAATTAATCGTAAAATGTTTGCAAAATAAAAACAAGCAGTTATCCGCCAACAAAATTTCAACGTAGAAAAACGGAGCTACGATCGAAGTGCAGAATTAGCAGAATTGGAAGTTTCGAAGTTGAACGTAGCGGAATTGAAACTCAGAATACCAAAGTTGCCAAGCGGAGAAATTTTCGATCCAAGTCGAAATGCAGAATAGGGGTGTATATTTATTCAGGGTTTAGGAACTGGGGTTTTTTTGTTAAATTCTTATATATCTTAATGATATTTCACTGATATCTATTTTGTATATGAGTTATGGAGTCTGGGGGACTTGAAGAATAATACCTGGAAACTGAAAAGTTAAATACTGACTACCAAATAACTGAGGCTGTAAGTCCACCTTCGCCATTCATATTGAGTTTTATTTGACGTTTGCAAGTCATCTTCAGAAAGTTGACTTACAAAATTTAGATTACCCACTGAGTTTTATTAGCTTTGTACACAAGATTTTATTGTTGTCTTAAATGCAGTTTCAGCTCATGCGATATGCTTAGCTCTGTTACGCAATTCATTGTGGCTTAGGTTAATTATATTTTTTATAGGTGAAAAGTTTAGAAATACTTTATTTTGCTGTCTTCGTCCACTGTTTTTTTGTTCACCCTAATGTGAGCTTTTTGATCACTTGAACTTTTATAATTTTAAATTTTTATGGTTTTTCGTTTTATTTAAATTTTTAATAATTGTTACTTATTGTTAAACAATGCTTAAACACATTTATTCATTCGTTGTTGAACATTTAATCACTGTTTTGTACTTTGAACTTTTCAAAAGCTTTCACCTTTTCTGTTTAATATTACGCGCAATGGATGAATAATTTGTTTCATAAATTTAAAATAATTACAAAAACACCTTATTCATAGCGTTCAATTACACAGCCGTTAAATTCGGACCCGTACTAGTAAATTTTATTTGAACCCGTTTGGCACAGTGCCCCACTTGCGATTAAATCGTATTAAACTAAATTTTCAATGTAGACCTAATTGTTTCAAATAAACTGTTATACATATATCTACAAGTTATTTGCATATGCACATACTATACATATACATATAAGTATGTACATAAGTACTTCTTAGAGTGATTTATATGCTATACAATTTGATTTGCTGTCTAAAGAATTAAAAGTCATACGTTTTTTGCTATTTAAATACAATACTTACATACGTCACATTCGGGCGTATCTTTTGGAGCTCGATAAAGAAGCAAAAATAAATCTAGTTTATAAAAAATATACGTAAGACACGATTTGTTTATAAATTTAATTAACATTTTGTACCCGTTCGTTAGAATGAAATCCAAAAAAAAATTTACTTAAGCATATGAATAAAATAAAATAAAATAAAATAAAATAAAATAAAATAAAATAAAATAAAATAAAATAAAATAAAATAAAATAAAATAACATAAAATAAAATAAAATAAAATAAAATAAAATAAAATAAAATAAAATAAAATAAAATAAAATAAAATAAAATAAAATAAAATAAAATAAAATAAAATAAAATAAAATAAAATAAAATAAAGTAAAATAAAATAAAATAAAATAAAATAAAATAAAATAAAATAAAATAAAATAAAATAAAATAAAATAAAATAAAATAAAATAAAATAAAATAAAATAAAATGAAATAAAATAAAATAAAATAAAATAAAATAAAATAAAATAAAATAAAATAAAATAAAATAAAATAAAATAAAATAAAATAAAATAAAATAAAATAAAATAAAATAAAATGAAATAAAATAAAATAAAATAAAATAAAATAAAATAAAATAACATAAAATAAAATAAAAAAAATTAAATAATATAAAATAAAATTAATCAAATAAAATAAATTAAAATAAATTGAAATAAAATAAAATAAAATAAAATAAAATAAAATAAAATAAAATAAAATAAAATAAAATAAAATAAAATAAAATAAAATAAAATAAAATAAAATAGAATAAAATAAAATAAAATAAATAAAAATAAAATAAAATAAAATAAAATAAAATAAAATAAAATAAATTAAAATGAAATGAAATGAAATGAAATAACATTAAATCAAATAACATGAAATAAAATAAAATAAAATAAAATAAAATAAAATAAAATAAAATAAAATGAAATGAAATGAAATGAAATGAAATGAAATGAAATGAAATGAAATGAAATAAAATAAAATAAAACTAAATAACATAAAATAAAATAAAAAAAATTAAATAATATATAATAAAATTAATCAAATAAAATAAAATATAGTACTATAAATTAAATTGAAAATAAAGACTGATGAAAGAGGAAAAAGGCAAATAGATGGAAAATATATTAAAGTAAAGAAACAGCATAGAAAAGAAGCGGATCCTGATATCTATAAAATGGAACTTTTACCGTTGTATTACTTGACGTTTAACTTAAAATCTAAGATATTATTTGTTCCAATAGCTCGACTAGTTTGTTCGGGCATAACGACCGATATGTGGACCAAGGTAACCCAAATGTGTTTAGTGTAATGTGGGTATCAAATGAAAGGTAACAACAAAGGCAACAATTCAGTTCCATATCTTATCTGGGTATGGCGATATGTTTAAAATCTGACTTAATCTATTAAAATTTAAAAAAAATCGATAGCAATTAGTACTTTCTCAACTGCAACTACCTTGAGTAAGAGAGTCTTTAAAATATGTCAATTAAATAGAAATAATTTTTATATTATTAATTTCATGTTGCGACTTTTATTAGTCCATTACAATGACGATTACTTAAAGTACAGCTAAATTATAATTAATAAACTGTTAAAGCTAATAACAACAAACAACTGTTGAAATATTAAACCTGTTTCCTACTTATTTAATCACATCGTCTATGGCATAAGTAATTTCAGTTATTGCTATGGCTATTATTTATAATATTTAGAGAACAGTTTGCACAATGCGAAACAAAAAGGTCAAAGCAGATCAACAATTTTAATATGAAGCGAGCTGAAACTTACCTCATATGAAAGTAGTGAATTAGCAAAACTTCAGAGTAATTCGAAGGTAAACTTTGAATGCTGCTATGAACTTTGGCCAGTACTTAAACTAAATGATTGTCAGCCAAGTGAATCATGTGGACAGCTAGGAAAGACGGAAATTCCAAATTAAGACGTAAATTGTACCTAAACATACAGATGATGCAACAGTTTCCATAGACTAAGAAAACTTGTGAAAGCTTTCCATATTTCTCATTTCCCAGAAGCTTTCTATTATGGTTTATACTTTGTCGTCACACTTCTGGACCGCCTTGAATTTTTTCTATGAAATTCTTGTTCGAACTTTTGGCGAGTATTAAAGCCAACCTTTTCGGTGTATCCCATCCTTAATGAGCTGCAGCGTGTTTATTCTGAATCCAAGGTCTTAATAACTGCGCCAATATCGTCTGGGTATACGACTAAGCAGATATCTACGACGAAGGTTTCATAGGATTAAGCTGTCTCGTTTATAAGAAAGACGAACTTAATTCATCGTATCAAGGCCTCCAACCCAATTTTGCTCGGAGGCTAGCCACATATGTATGTACCTGCCTCTCAAGCAATTACAAAGTATTAGCGACATAATCTACTTCCACGTTTAGTTAATCACCAAAACAGAATCATTGCAGTAATCTGTAAATCGCATGTAAATCTTTTTTGACTTTGATTGAATGCCTCTGAGCAAGATTTATTAAATAAAGTGTTGAAATGTCTACTAAGCCACAAGAGATAAGGGGGAAAATTTCATAGTTAGCTCATGTGGCGTATCCAAAGTTCAGATCTTAAATTATTAAAAAAAAAAAACCTTCACTTGTACTTTGCTCTTGGGAGATATTGATGATCATACCAAGTTGATGTGGAACGTGATATTTCAACACATATTTAAATGCAATTATAAAGTTATTGGAGCTCATGGAAATGACTACTGATATGCATAGTTAATATAAGCTAGTCGCTTCCTATGAAAAACAAGTTTGTTAATTCAATTTTGTGGTTATTATATTTTATTTTTTTAATGTTCATTTTAAATATAAATCGGCTAAGTAATGAGTGGAAGAATAATGGAGTGGAGGTTGAGAGAGCAAGAGTCAAACAAATTGGAATGAAGTGTTGACGTGGTTCTAGTTAGTTACTTTTGCACAATCAGCTCAATCCTGAGTTATATCTAAGCGGTCTGGGCATAAAATGGTTAGAGGCAATTCTGACCAAATCACTACGGAGCTCAAAATATAGGTTTTTTGAGGCTTTCGACATTAAATCAAAATACTTCCAAAACTACACTATCTCTACTATCTAAGTTATCCCTAGATAGTTCCGAATAAAACCCTGAATTGATCACAAGATAAATAATTAAGAACAATAAATTTAACCCAAATGTACCAAGCACGCTTAATAAAAACTAAATATTCATTTCCGAATATAAATATCATATTTATTATTGTTTTAGACTATATCAGTATGTATATTTGTATATCTATGTATACATCAAATTGAATACACAAGCCTAAGCAGCTTTTTACTTAAACCTAAGCACAAAAATATCAATACTTTGAGTTCAATTAAAAAATATAAAGGTGGTAATAAATAAGTTTACATTATTTGATTAACAACCCAACAAACACTTGAGTAAGATACCGATTAGTTAACTAGCCGCATACTCCAAGCTCTAGAGCACGACTCTAGAAACAGAGCATTATCAAACAAAAGAGGACTTAATTCTCGATATGATCATAGTTTTTAAACGAATTCTTAATTTATTATGAAATGGACTCTAATGTGAATAAAATTTGGCTTAGTTCTCTGATCATTTTCGAGTCGATTACTAGGATAATTTTGGAATACATTTCTCAATGCGAGTTTTACGCTAGTTTTCTTATATGACAGTCAAAATGTATGTAACTTTATATACTGGCGAGCATTTGCTCAGACTCGATTTTTTTTTTTTAATAAAAGCTAGATATTTTGTTTTTGCAATAAAATACACACAAGACGCCTTTTACTTTAAAAATCGGGTCTGAGCAAAAACTCGCCTTTTATGCATAAATCGGCGATACTGTCAATAAAGAATAATAATAAGTACAAGTGACATTGCACGCTTTGTAGTAATACCAAATTTATGTTAACTTTAAGCAATCTAATCGTTCTGCCACTTAAATGCTTGTTGGGTATACATGTGAAATTTTTTGTTTTTGCATTTTATTACTATTAGTTATAAATTGGCTATTTATGTTACATTTAATTCCATTTATATGTGCAAATCAGCTATTAACTAGCAATTATTATTTTTCTATTTTATATACATACATACATATGTATATTCAGATGTTGTTTCTATAATTCTCGATTTATTATGTGGACTTAGCTATATATATGTATTATACAGTAAAATATGTATATATAATTAATTGTAAGAATACATATAAAATTCTTTTATTTTCTTTTGCTTACTTTATTGCATGTATTGTCAGTATAAAAACTTTTGGATATCTGGGTTTTTAATTTGTTTACACCAAATTTTTTTTTTACATAAAAAAAAAATAAATATTCATAAGTACAGTAGCAATAATAAAATAATGTGGAACGCAAGGAAATAGTAGTAAAGTATACAATTAAGCTAGCTTTTTGTAGTGTAGAAATACAAATTCTTTGTTGTTTAAAACATTGTATACAAATGTAAATCTTACTAAAAAATTTATATGCTATTAAAAATTTTACTATAATTTGTAAATGTAGTATGTATACATGTACGAATATAGTAAGTTTGTATTTATGTTGACATTACATACTTGCTAGTTATTGTTTAGAGTAGGGAAATTTATTTAAAAAAAAAATCAAGAAATAAAAAATATTTGTAAGTTTCAAAGTACTTTTTATATACAAATTGGTTATTATAAATATGTCTTCCATTAAATGTCATTAACGTATTGAGTGTTTTATAACAATAATAAATAAGCCTTATTTACTATTAAGTACATATCGCGCAGGAATACAAAAAGAAAAGGTTTAAAAAATAAACAGATTTGATAAATAAACAAATTATAAGGCTATTAAGATCCCAGTTCTTAATTTTCCAGCACCCTGCCTATTCGTATATTACAAATCTTTTGTGATTATTTAAAGCATGACTTTTTAAGGATCCAATTTTTACTTTCGAAAAACTTTTGAAAAAGTACTTTAATAAAAAGGGAAACAAACTATATAGCCAAGCATTTGATATCGGATTAAAGACCTGATTACAGGAAGCCTAACCCCGTTTATCCGTCAGTTAGGACAGATAACAAAATTATAACACACGAACTATAAATACTTAAATAGGGTGCAAAATAAAAAACAAAAATTCTAGGATTCTGAAATGAGCTGTTTTAGCAGTTTGTAGAGAGAGGGGCCGTTTAATTATGGGGTTAGGTTTTGTTTAAAATAGTTAAAAGGTAGTTCGTGATTCATTCCAGCAAATTTAGGAAAAATCTTAATATGCGTAAAATATGTATATAAGAAATTCAAACAAAGTTGTATACAAGCTAACTACGCAAAACTAAAAACATTTTGCATTTCTGAGTCATTTTTTCCTCCTCAACTCATCAGCTCCTTCATTTCTGTTTATCCCAGCTCAAGCGTTTGTGTTGTATTTTTTGCGCATCTTTGTTGCATAACGACGCTTCATTTGCTATCATTTTGGTCTGATCTTTTCATACATAAACTTTTGCAAATGTTTATTATCGGGTACAGTCAATTTACGCTTATTATATTCAAATTGGGCCAATGCAAATTCATATAATTCATTTTCCATTTGCCAAATTTTTGATTTATGTATAGTCTTTATTGTATCATCATTTGGTGATATCTTCCATGAGGTTTGACGCAAATGTGATTTATTGGAATGCTGATAGTGTTCGCGAAAACCATGGAATATACTGGAAAACAAATTCACCACATTATTTCTTGTTTTTTATTCGTAATTTACATATTACACTTTATTTACCGTGGTAACGAACGTTCAAGCAAATCCACAAAATCTTCCATTTGCTCTGTGACACCTACCAAAAAGTATTCATTAACCAAGTTATGTTTAGCTTGATTCAATGCCCACGCACTGCCGGGTTCCCTATGGTGTTTGGAAAAAGTAATAAATTTAATTTTAGAGTTTATAAATTTGATAACTTAAGAGAAGTTTGTTTGCTTACCAGCACTCAGCTGCATGCCCGCAAAAGAATGGTATTTGCAGCCACATATTCTTTGGATCACAGTCTGGTTGTTTGGATAATACGCATTCATCGAAGGTCTGTGAGTTAAAATATATTATTAAAATTTTGCTAACTATAACAAAAACGAATTTAAAACTATGGCACACCATTTTCAAACTTCCATATTATCAGAGCATAGTCACATATGTATTCCTTTTTTATGGTCTAGTAGTTTTAGTCTGAGTATATGCAGCTCTAGCGTATTCATTGATAAAGGTAGGTTGTGGGTGGAAATCGAGCGGTAGATAGTTATGGACACTGAAGTTGTCAATTATAAACTTGGGGGTTGCCACCAGGTTGCAGTCAGGTTGGTGCCGCAAGGTGCTCATATCGGAATCACATCTCGCAAGTTCAGTGTAGGGCTGGTCCAATTCCATTAATGGATGCGCCGTCTAAACAAAGTACTGCTACGATAATAATAGCTAATATAGCTACAAGCAGTCTCAAAACGACAAACATTAAAATAGTCATAGAGGACAACAAATAAAGTTAGCTTTTTCCAGACGGATATTTGTCTTGATTTTTGTTACGACGTTGAAGAGCCATTATTCGAAACCATTTTGTGACCTTTCAGCAATCAAAATATTCAGTTGTCAACAAGTTGAGTGCATTTGTTGTTCTCATAGCATAGAAATATATCCTCGTAAAGAACGAATGTTTAAAGTGTTTTCCATACACCTGAACCGTAGTTGTTCCAGTCACCAAAATGGCAAAACCTCGACCGAATATTTATAGTAGCTTTAGATGTGACACAGTTCTTGGAATATTCTCGATAGTATAGTGGATAGTATCCCTACCTTACGTTACTATAGTCATTAAGACGTGGTGCTATATATCAGAAACATGTATCTTGAATACTTACAATTTTATTACCAGCCTTCTTGCGTACTAAATTCGGACGATAATTATCACCATAACGTAGAAAATAATAGTAAGAAACTAGCCTATCCAATGGCTTACGAACTATATTGATATAAATAGGTTTATGAGCAATTTGGTACCTGCAAATCAAGTAAATGTAATATTAGTAAAGGAAGTAGTTTTGTAAGTTTCATAAAAATACTTTGAAAAGTCCAAGAAAGCCATATGACCGTGATAAAGCGCTGTAAAGAAGGAACATTTTAAATTAGCCTGAAATAAGATAATAGATTCATTTATGTACCTGGCTTCATTTCATGCCATTTCGTCACATTACGCACAAACGTGATCTGCAATGGAAGAGATCTCGAGTATATGATTCGGGAACAAAAATTTGCTAAATATTTTCGCTTTTGCCTTCTTCATGCATCTCCCATCACTCACCTGATTTGGCAACGATAATACGTGCATATTTGCAGTCACATTTATATGCAAGACATGAAACTTATTGCGCTTGCACAAATCATACGCAATGTTAACAAAGCTGGTAGAGCCCGTTTTGGGCACACGATTGTACAGTACAACCAATTGTTCTTCATAGTCGAAATTATCCAAGAAATTTGTGCGATCATTTGTAGTTGCTGCTGCTATTCTTCCCAAAGGTTTAATTGCTGAAATTATGTGTATTAAAACATGTCTGCAACACCATACCCCCACTTACCATTGTTCCAACTTTCTTCGATGCGCATTTCCGACGACCAAATGAACCAGTAAGCGCCCAGCGCTACCAAGCAAAGTGCACTAAATGCACACCAATGCAGTGGCTTCCAACCCAATAACATTTTCTTCAATATTTTATGCCAACACAATAGCCACTTCATTTCTATTTTGTATCAACAACAACAAACACTTTTCGCTGGCATCAAAAGTTTTGTTGCGCTCATTTTTGTAGATTTTGATGAACGCCTGCCGAAATTGCACACATTTATAAGTAACGTTACATTTGTTTTAATCCTCGCTCAATTTATACAATTTCAGATTTAGGAAAGCAATTGCTTAAGTGAAGTTTTGTGTGAAAAAGCAGCTGGTAAGCAATGAAAAATTCGCAAAACACCCTTTACCCGTCACTTTGCAATTGGAATGTTTGTGTGGTGAACAGCTGTTCAAATAAACGACAGTTGAATGTGGGTGCTGCCAGATTGGATATGGATTTAACTAGTTTTACCCCACAGGATGAGGCTACCCATCCGATATATGTAATGCATTGAAAAAATTCCATACCACCTAAAACACGTGAATGAACGATAAAATATCACACTGTCGAGCAAAAATATAAAACTCAAGGGTAACTTTTATTTCCTCTCAAAATAATAAATCTCAAGGAATAAGGGTAAAACTTTCCATCGAACGTCAAGTGTAAATACACGTCCAAAAATATAGGTAGAGGTATCAAACTACGCGTCTTCACCTCCGTAACAATAATCTGATCTTCACCTCCGTAACAATAATTTTTCTGTCATTTGCATGTGGTTGTTGTAATCACATTACCCTGTGAGAAAAAAGTGGCACGCGGAAGGACATCACCGTGGTAGCCACGGCTATGGCACACACCCGGAGTTGGAATGGCGTAGCCCAGGGTTATTTTTTGAGGCGCGGCCGAAGGCCGCCTACGCGGAAAGGTGTTCTGCACATAAAAAACGTGGATCGGGCCCCGAATTGGGGATCTGACACGGGTCAATTTTCGGTTTTTCACTAATGACTTTTTCCAGAAACAAAATATTGGTTTTCCCCTTCGGATTATTGTTACGGAGGTCCAGACGCGTCTTTTGATACCTCTCTCAATATTTTTGGACGTGTATTAACACTTGACGTTGGATGGAAAGTATTACCAGGTTTTTAACAGGAAAACATGTCTGACAGCTGGGTTAATATATTGTACTTTCTTAGTTCTCTATCTGTCAAATGAAAATAAATCAGGTTTTGGGTAGATGAACGCGTGCTGCTGCAGGAACAAAGCTATTTGGCGTGTTCCAGTTAAACACAAACCCAGACCTGTATAAAATTTTGCATGTAAATGCAACAACAACGCTGTGATCTTGATATTTTTCTGGGTCAGTTTCTGATCCGTAGTAGTAGATTTTTTTTGTAATAGATTTTTTGACAGCCAACCCTTATTTGCTTAGTAGCACAAACATGCATATGTATACACACTTATTTACAAAAACAACTCTCATGCAGCTGACCCGCATCGTTCCTGTTAAATTATGACCGTGACCCGACCCAGGTCAGCAAACTGGAACGCAACTATAATTATAATAGCATGGTGAATAATATATATTCACCATTTCGAACAGTTTTCAGTATTTTGCTGTCGTTCAATTTTCGCATCCAATAAAAAATTGTAAACAAATAAATGGGAGTTGAATTAACAACGGATAATCTGCGAAATTTGTGTCGTATATGCTTGGGGGAAGGAGAGTACAATCTATGGGAGCACAAGGTGTCTTATAGCAATGTTTGCAATCCAATGTTTGAAACAGAAGCTGAGGCAGAGAACTTGCAATTTGCTGATACCCAAGAGCTGACCGTACATGAAGTGCTGCAAATGTACAATGATTGGCAGGTAAGATTGCATGAATTATTTTGTGCTTTTTCATTAATTTTGATCTGAATTATGTAAATAGTATTCTATACTTGATTTGGATAATGAGATGCAGTTGATATGCAAAGCATGCCTGGTTGAGCTACAACCCCACTTTACATACTATAGACGTCTTCAAGCTGCTAATATGCAATTGAAGCAACTTTACAAGCAAGCAAAACAGCACGAGCAAACAACAGCAATAATAGAAAATGTAGTGTGCACAAAAAGCAGCACTGAATATCCAGCAATTGTACAGGAACATGTCACACCTTACGAACAAATTGTGGAGCAACCTGCCGAACAAATTGTATTTACTGAGAAAATTACGAAAGATCAATTGATCAAATGCCCAAGAACAAAATATGCACAAAAGCGTAAATATGCAAAAAATCCTAAATTCATACTCACAGGTGGTGTAACACAATTACTCGCACATGCTACTGAAAGTGCTACAAGTTGTGCGACCACAATACTGAACGATGTCACACAGTTGGCTGACATGAATAATCCTTGTAGCCCCCAAAAAAGAAAGCGTAGAGAAGTTGTTGATGGAGATGTGCCACTACTTATCGTTGACGAGAAAATTATACATGACTTTTACCGCCATGATGATGTAGCAGCAGACAATGCTTCAACTAGTCAATGTAAAAGTAACTATGAACCAGAAGAAGAGTATGACACTGTACAAGAAGTTGTTCACGAAGTACCACCGGACAAAATATTAACTGTTGATGATGAATATGCAGTGACAGTTGATGAACTTAACATTGACCATGTTGAGGGAAACCAACAACAACAGAATGAAGATACGCAACATCATTTTCAGGAAACACAACAGCTCCATGAAGAATCTCAAAAACAGCAACCAGACAAAGAAATCGAGCACAGTAACACAAATGACGAATTGACTGCTGCCATCCTATACTCAACACTTATCGCAGATGAAGCTGGTCGATCTATATATGTATGTAAATATTGTCCTCAAGCTTTCACAGCACCCTGTTTCCTTATGACGCATGCACGTAATTCGCATGCATGTAAATATTGTAACAAAACATTTGTTAAGACACCAGATTTATTTGCTCATATCAAAGAAGCACACAATGAACATAAATGCTCAATTTGTGGCAAGGAGCTTAGTTCGAATGGTAACTTACGTGCACATATGAAACGTATGCATCGTTTGAAATCATCCGCGGATTCACCACAATCAACAACAACAAAGTATAGTACAAAAACGGTAATGAACAATATTAAGGAGACCGGAGATACTGTGGAACGAGAAGGAGAATGCGACGTAGTTTACATTGATGAAAATAACCAAATTATCCCAGCTGAGTATCTTGATTAAAATTCTTTTTTTTGTTGCAAGACTTATTGATTAAGCATTATTTGTTATACTCACTAACTTTCCAAATCTTTTGTAAGAGAATCATTGAAAACTAGTAAAAATATAGTTGAAATTTCTTCTCTTTCATAACCGTGCGACTTAGGGGGTGTCTTAAGAGGACTCTAATCCATGTCGATTTATAACAAATGTCTAAATCAGTATAACCCTGTTTGGTTTATCAATTCTCATGATCTGGTCTCTATTCAAATCAGATAGATTTTGGATATTCAACTTGACAAAAAGCTCTATTTGGTGGCAAAGTCCATCTTTTATCTCCGGCTGCCCTTTTTAAAAGGTTCAGCCCTGTTAAAGCAGTGAGCCTCCGTTTGAAGATATTCATTACTTTCACAAAGAAAGAAACCCGGCAAGCCTTTAAATTTACAAGTACATACATTTAAATGATGTAGATTTATTACATAAAAATTTCTTAAATCACTTTAATCGGTAAGTGGTTCTGATCGGCCCAAAATTTCAGTGCGTTTTGAGTTACCTCTTCTCCCTTCGAACTATCCTCTCCATCTATGTACATAGAAGTGAACTCACGATATGCTATACAAACACGTCGTTCTTTGATATCCTCACGTAAAACAGCATGCTCAAATTGGTAACGTGAAGGTCCATAAATTACCATTAAGGAAAGACTGGAAAACATGGACGAAAGGGTATTACAAAGTTTCTATTCAAGTATCATCTCTGGACTTACTTTGGCATTGCTACGCGTATAACTTTCCCCTTAAAAGAATTAATTTCTCTTTCATTTGCCAATGGTAAGATTAACCGATCTTCATATTGCTTCACCAAATCTAAATTATATTTCGTTGGCGGCACATCCGCATTCAACGCTACCAATGTGAGTACTGCATCTCCAAGACAATTCACTGTCACAACACGTTCACCCCATATCCAGCAGTCATCTACATGTGGATCAATCGACGCACCCTTTGTTGGCTCATACTCTAATGAACATTGTTCAATAGTTTGAAAATCGCTCAACAAGGGTTGCTCTCTCAAACGTTCCTGCACAAAACGAGTACTTACGGGAAATCCATTAAAATTACCATTTTTCAATTTTCTTTGACGAAAATTTGTTTTTGGACCAAAATTTTGCTTACGTCGCCCACTTTGTGAGGTTGACCATGGTAAAACATCTAAATTTTGCATCAGCACTTCCCCTTCAGCTGCACTGAGAAAATGTTCTTTCACATACATACCAGGCAGTGGTAGTCCATCGTTTTTGTTGTGATCTGAATGTTGTGCGCGTACCTGCCATGGATCGTAACCTCCAAAGAGCCGCTCGCACAATGGGCAAAAGGAATACGCTTGAAGGTCCTTCAATTGCAGTTGAAGTGAAGGTTTTTGAATATTGAAGTCTTGCTCGCATTGTAGGCATGTTCTAACGCCTTTGCATCCACAAGGACGTATAGTATTCATTTGCTTAATCAATTGAGGAGAAACTTTCAATAAACGTGAAACTCTTGTTTTTCCTTTGGGCTCTGAGTACTGTTGGTGCGATGTTTCTCTTGAAAACGTGAATTTTTTTTAGGAGATTTAAATGGCCCGAGCTTTGCTCTGAGATTGGCGTCCCTTTCCGTTATAAATCCAGTAGCACGTTTAGTGCTTGTTAATCTTTTATTTGCTAACTGTAGACAAAACGTGAAATTCAATTGCGAAATTGTTTGTTGAAATGCAAATACGAACAGCTGACTGTTTGACATTTTATTTCACAACATAGCTGTGTTCTCATTTAGTAGCAAGATGCTTATTACCGGTAAGGAAATCACCTGTTAGTATAACACAGTTGTGTTGTGAAATAAACTGTCAACTATTTGAAGGTTAGAATTGTCTGCATTGGTCCAACACTAACAATTATCAAGAAATAATGTGGTAAATCGTTGTTGTTTTTGTAGGTTTGTGCCACAGGGTGGTGTATTTCCCCCCATTCTGTTTCATTGCTATTGTGACGAATTCGATGAGTCTTCAGTTATAAATCCTGGGTTCGATCACTGTAGAGTCAGTCAGCAAGAGCTTTATGGGAACAATGTTTCGCCTAACCATGTAAAAAAGGACCTCAAAGAACAAGGCTATTTCGCTATTTGTATCAATTATCGGCGAAATCGTTATACCAACCAAATTTAATCCAGAAGTTTGTGCAAAATAAAATGTGAAGGATGCTATCGAAGAGCTAGTATTTACTATACTCGCCTTAACAATTAGAGCTAACAACTGAAACTGAGTAAGAGGCCTTGGTTAAAGCCACTCATCCATCCTCCAAACCTTACTATATACCGATTCTGGAGAGATAATAAGAGCATGGAGAACCTCCTGGCAACAACTGTTAAATCCACATATTTACCGATGGATCAAAGCTTGCGGATAAGGTCGGCGGTGAGGACTAAGCTACTCAGCTGGGATTTTAATTTCAACTGCTGTTGTTGTTGTTGTTGTTTTAGCAACAAAATCACTCCCCGAAGGTTTTGGGGATTGTTGTCGAAATAACAGTCCTTGGCCGGATATGAATCAGGTACGCTCCGGTACTCCCAACTGCTCGATCACTGTAGCGTATTTGAAGCAGAAGTGGACATACTAAAAACAGTTGATATCAATGAATGTGATGTTTATTACTACATGTAACTCCAGGACTGTGAAAGGCTGGCTCAAATCTCTCAACGAGATGGATTTGCTAATCTCGCTCCACCTGGTATGGGTACGTGCACACTGTTGTATACCAGAAAATGAGATGACAGACGAGATGGCTAGCGGGGGCACATTAGCTTCGATTTGCAAGGCTTTAAGCTGGTATGGCGCCAGTATGCTCTTAGTTAGCTCCCTCAAACATCCAAGTGACTCCAGTAACGGAGATGATCGTGGGTTGAACGGAAGACTCACTCACACTTAGTAGCGATGGGCACTCGAAGGGTTGAGCATTCAATTAAAGAAATTTTGCAGAAGCTGTAGGAGCCTGAAACAGCAATATAGACTGAAATATTTGGGGTTGCATTTTTAAATAAGTTCGGCGAATCATCTAGGGTAACGCAACACGATATTCTCTGCTTTGCTAGGTCCACAAGATGGTTTGATAAGGGCGAACTAACTCAGTAGTGGAATTCACTAACTTTTTGTCATACCGATATTTATCACGATATTTGGTATTCATTAACTATTTTTTCTCGATTTTCGCTTATTCGCAATCAGCTGTTTCGCAAACCAAACGACACACAAATTGCAGTTGTTTTCTATGTCGTTAAATAAAATGCACATGCCTAATTTGAATTTTTTATTATTATCATTAATAAATGGCATTTGAGAACATAGAGTATGTTATATAGCGAGATGAGAAATCCTTTGCCCGCATCGTTACAGATAAGTTTATTTAACGACATAGAAAACAACTGCAAATTGTGTGTCGTTTAGTTTGCGAAACAGCTGATTGCGAATAAGCGAAAATCGAGAAAAAATAGTTAGTGAATAATAAATATCTTGATAAATATCGGTATGACAAAATGTCGATTGCAAATGTCGTAATCGCAGTTACTGAATTCACTACAGAAGTAGTTAAGACATCGGTATTTCTAATGAAATTTAGGCTCTATCACCATTCTGAAACACACTTGTAGAAGACCTAACTTGGCTATGTGCGCCGAATAATGTATGTATGAATGTAGTATATTATAAATTTCATTTAATTGAATTTTTATTTAGTGAATTCCATAAGAAAATATTCATCAATCATTAATGAAAGGTGTGGAAATGGTTCGACAACAAATCAATGATAGTGAACATAAATAGAGCATAGGCAATAACAAAAAGGTTAAACGAAAGCACCGACAAAATTCGTTTGATTTTGAAACAAACGTCGCGTGCCAAAAACTGCCCAATGCAGTAAACGAACACATTTTGCGAACACTTACCTTTGACCCCCTGTGCTTGATTTTCGTTGGTCACTACATGTAGGCGATTTCAAATTACTTTTTCAGTAATTTTTGGTAAAACAGCGAATAATAGCCTTGCCTTTGGCAATTAAACAACAACAACATGTGAGCGAATAAAAATAATAGCAAAATATGCAAAATTTAATTTAACTGAGTTTCTATGAATGTGTTTTGTTTAATTCAATTTTAAACTTTTAGACAACTGTGCAAAACAATAAAAGTCATGTTAAGTCAATGTGATTTTGCCTAATTGTTTTCTAAAGACATTTCATATTAATCGTAAATAAACCCACCTCACATACTAGCTTTGTTCGCGTACATTATAATTTTTGAATTTTTATTAAATGTTTACTGAGAAAGTGTTAGCTTGCAGCGAGAGAGCGCATTTTGACATTTCAATGATAGAAGCTTTTACTGTGGGAATTTCACTCACAACAACAAAAATTACAAAATTTAAACTTTGAAGCAATCAAAATGACAACAGCTATTTTTGCTGAAAGTTTTTACTGACGTCTGTTTGGTTGAAACTTTTTACTTTTTGCGTTTCGAGAGAGTTCTATGCCATTCTCACTTTACTGTTGTCCAAGAAAAGAAAAATACCCAGTGTCCACACTGTATAACAATTTTGTTGTTTTTGTCTAGGTACATGAATGATTCTAACTTAGAATAAAAGGCCTGAGGCCATATACTAGTAAAACCTCCAAATATTTTTATTTTTCAGGCCACATCAGATTGAAATATAAAGATCGTGAGTATATAGAAAAATTACCCAAAGAATAACTTTGTAGAATATTTTATCAAGTTAACGTTTTTAGAAAAGTTTCTTTTCAGAAATTTCGATTAAAATATTATTTGTGAAGTCGTGAGAGGGTTAAAATATTTGGGGAAATTCTGCCCCGAAAAATTTTACTAGAGGTCTTCTTAGGCCAACACCTTATAAAAAAGGCTTTTAAGTCGTCAGGAAACAACAAATTAAAATTTTTCTTTAACTCAATGGGCTATGGTAAATTCTGACGTGCATATTCACCGCGATAAATATGAGAATTTTCTTTCGCTCAATCAAAATTTTCAACCTATTGGACAAGGGCATTTGACATTTTGAAAAACATTTGACATTTCATTTGGGAAAGAGTTGCAAGTTTCTGTGGGGGAATTCCACTCAGTACAACTTGAAAGTGAAAACAGCTGATGACGACATACATACATAGGAAAGCAACAACAAAAATTAAATATTAAAGTTTAATTTGATTAAATTTTGTTATGATAATCGATTAATCTTAAGTTCGTGACATATTCTTCTGATTTTTGGGATTTTTTTTATGAAAGAAAACACGTTAACGGCCAATACATGTGGTCCTCAAAAGTACACAGTGAAGGTGTCCATGTTAGCCATGGTTGGTAGGGTATGGATTAGTACATACATATAAATGAAAATCAACACATTCATAGTTTTATTGTTGGACAACATAGCTTATAGTTAATTACGTCGACAGGTCCATGCAAAAGATTGATTGTCACACTTATGAATTGGTATTTAATGACCCCTCGTTCTATGTAGCTGAGTATGTAGTTGGCGTGAACTTGCAAAATAAGTTGAACTTTATACATGTTTGTACATATATATTTTACATAATAAACATTAGGGATGTTGCGAATATTTGCATCTGTATTTCATATATGCGCATGATTCATTGGCGCATAATCGTTGCCTTACATCCATTTTAATTAAAATATTTACTTAACTTAAAAACACGTTTAACGTTGGTGAGACATCAGAATTCGTTTTACAGGTATAGTTCCTTCCGCAAAGTTTCTTATTTTGATCCCTAGAATACGATTTTCACAGAGCAATGAGCGATTTTTAAATCGACCCGCCCTAGTAGTCATGGTTGTTGATGAGTGGTTATCGATATGAGGGTGTACATAAATCTAATTCAGTCTTTTTTGGATAATAGTTCGTGACTTGAATATAGTTAGAGTGAAAACTCTATATCTAATTTCGTTATTTTACTCGATACTTTTTAAAATACGTATCGCAGACTTTACGTAGTACTTGGTATCGTTACAACAGTCTATAATATCGAACTCTGTGCTCATACGCATTCGCAACATCCCTATTGTTTAGAAAAATATGAACGTACCGTAACTCGGACATGATGGATTTGACACAGTGACGCCTTAAGATAGCTTGCGGTAATCGAGTGTTAATATTTTAATTAGCGCTACCTTCTAAGTAGATTTATGATTATGTGCATGATTTATAAAAATTATTGCATGTACATATATACATACATATTTATTGTATATGTATCTTATTCTGAGTGTGTACGAAGTTTTACACGCAAGCAAGTGTGAAGTCGAAAGGTTAAACTATAATCTTGTACAATAATATTTATTGGTTTTTATTTATGTTTAAAGGCTTTTGTAAGTTTTAATTCTACATACATACATACTTACCTTCGTACTACCACAAATTTGGGGATCAAACACCTTTTACCCACGCCCAGTGCAATTGACTGGAAGCTAGAAAAATTATTTTTTGCTTCCAAAGCCGTCGTAGTTGTTGTAACCGGTAAACCCTCCGCTAAGGTTTGGAGAACGTTTCTGATATATCCATACTCCTGTGTTAGCGCCTTCTGGCTGTCTCCATGATATAACATCCCCTAAATGGACAACCTTCAATATCGTCCAGTTTAAAAAAGCCCAACAAGCCATCTCTTTGACCCAAACTCATCATGACAGATTCGGCAGCAAATATAGCTTCAAATTTGTGGACGGAAGGGTCTACCATGTCACTGTATCAAAGCAGATCATCATCATCTGGGTTAAGTTTTATGACAGAAAGCAAATTTAGTGAAGATGTCAATATTCCTACCCAAAAACAATAAAGCGACTGGGAAAGACAGCTTTTTAAACACAGACCGCCGGAGCTACTCCCTGAAAGTACGGCACTGTTGATAGTTACAAATTTGAAACTGAGAGGAACTTGGTTTATTTGGAAAGCATTGTTGTCAACAACTGCTCGGAATAGGCAATTTCGGAGTTAATTTCTACCCAACATAGGGTGGGTTGTGGATACCTAATCAGTTACTGTAGAATATAAATTTCAGTTTAAATTAAAGTTGTAATTTTTACTTTAGATTAACTTTTAATCAGACCTGTCAAATAATGATTACTAATCGTTATGATTACCCTATTGTTTGACTTTTTTTCTGAGAGTCCATTTAATGATTGATTACCATTACCTTCAATTTTTAATGATTATTTTTCAATTGATTATTAAAAATAATCAAAAAAAAAAATAAAAATAAAAATTGAAATCCAAAATAAAACAAATTTTCCACAGTTTTTTTTTGATTAATTTTAATTATCTATTTTTTTGGAATTTATTAATCCCAATCAATTTATAAATGTATTTTCTTGAAAACAATTAAAATAATCACTATCAGCTAAAAAATACATCTAATCAATTGATTACTTATTACTAATCAACTTTAACAGGAATGCTTTGCGGTTCCCTGCACTCCTCCCACTACGGCTGCCTTCATTCAGTGCCTCTAACTCCTATTTACCAAAGAAGATGCCCAGTTTGTAGGTGTAAAAAATGGTTCTATCTCGACCCAGTCATTTGATTCCTTATACATAAAGGTGAGGGATGCCGTTTTGAGTATTCACGAAAAACAAGTCAGGAGTTTATCTCTTTGCGCAAAAGCTTGACAAACCCAAACACTTTGACGGTTAGTGAATGCAAATAATTAAGTTATGTGATTGTCAAAAAACTAGATAAACAAGAAAGAAGAAGTTATAGAAGAACTCAAAGTTCATTAAAACTTATTTAACCTTTCACAGTTCAAATTTAATCGATTCGTTAGTGTTTAATTCAAACTTTTCATTCAAAAAAAAAAAAAAAAAATGTAAACAAAGTGCGCGAAAAAAATTTCAATCTAATTAATATTCAAGACATATGTCTCTATATATCCATGTTATAGCACATAATGACCGAAAACTAGTTATGTATGTTTGTTTTTGGTCACCCAACTCTGTAGGCCAAACTAAATCAATGCAGACAAGTATGTAGTGAATGTTTGTATGTAACCACGCTTTAATTTTTGTAATCATAACCTGCTACTGTATGAATTTAGTAGCTTTTCCGCATTGTAAAGTGACGCAAAAAACAGGGCGACACACCATTTAAATTGAACCCGCTTTCGGTTAAAACCAGTACCTTTTCGGGCCTCAATTAATTTTTTTTGGCTGTGTGAAATGTTTCAGCCCAACGGATCAATAAAGGATATCTGAGGTGGGATAAAGCGACGTGGTGAGAGGAGTTTAATTACCGCTTTAAAAATAACTATATCTGAAAAAATGCGAAAAGCTTTGGGCAACAGTAGATGATTTAAAAAAAATTCGTCAAAACCAGGCCTGAACTGTTGGTGAGCAATGCGCAGATTGTATTTCGATTAGCGAGAAGCTCTCTTTCCTGCTCTCTTAAATGCTGAATACCATCGAACGACAACCGGCTAAATTAGTTCCCTTAATTTATTGAATTAAAGACTTAGCACCGAGAACCGATTTAATGGATCTTATCTGTGCGGCTGTGTGGTAAGAAACAATTGGCCAGGTTTTTACTATTCCTTAAACCTTGGTAAAGTATTAGAAAAAATCATTGACATCCCATCTCTTCGTAGATTGAAAAGCTCCCCGGTTAGGATGGACATTTCCAAGCAGCTCAAAACTAAAGGTCTACACACTCTGCAGGAAATGAATTTTTATTTTATAAATGGTAATGTCCTCCATCTACGGGAAGATTACGCTCTAAAAGTCACTTATCATACACATCCTGGTATATACTGCAGATGTCTGGGCAGCACAAAACACCAGCTGTTTCGATAATTCAACAATACATTTCTTCAAAGCATTCCTGCGTTCAGGTGAGTAGTTTTAATGTTGTTGTGACTATGTCCCCTTTTTCACTGCACTCTACTTCCGGTTAACAGACTATCCTCGCTCGCTCCACAGTTGAGCTTAAAGCCTTAAATATTGAATCCTCTAACTGTAGTATCAATGGGTAGCATCGCATTATATCTTTGATTTCTGATATCACCCCAACGCAGACACTGCAGCGAACAGCGAGTCAGAATTTGTGCCTAACATCAAGTTCACACTTAGCAGAGCGATAGATATAGGGTGTCCAGGTGAAAATGGATCATACAAATATATTCTCATTTGAGCTCAGCCAGGATTGAAGTGTAGTCTTAAATCAGTGCTTGGAGCAGTTTACAGTTTTATTTCGACCTCGGAAGAATGAACCGAAAGACTTAAATTTTTGTATGGGTTTGCACACCTGCAAAGGCGAGCATTCGCTCTTTTAGTGAGTCGATCAACAAAAATATTTACCTGTGAAACCTGTTCGACTAAATGATTTCCTCGTAAGACCGGAAGGAATGCAAGATTTGTGTTTACAGCATTTTAAATGAGTCGCGGGTAAAATAATAAAACACAACAACAAAATAATAAGTAAATTTTGTAAGAACTCGATCGTCATCGTACATTTACGGGGACCGCAGATAACAAATATAATTTCTTTTTTTTTTAAGAAGGAATGTTCAGTGTCATATTGGCGGGGGAATGTATTTACTTCCCTTTTACCTTTTTAGTCCAAAATTAACCAAGATTTCAACTCTTTGTTTTTTTTTTATTTTCAATTGAAATTATTACTACGGTCCCTGTTTATTTATTGCATTATATGTATGTGAATTGTAGGGTGAACTCGTTCAAGTTGTTGATTAGCTACGGCGTAGTTTGATTAATCGTGGCTGTGCGCACTGGGCTGTTTCCGTAACCTTTGACCCTTGTGCGCATGACAATTATTTAGTTCTATCAAGTTAGGTTTTGTATAATGCTGGTGGTAGTACAAAGCCATACCTAAGAAATGGATAAACAAATTAATAAGTTAATTGTATACCCAGTTGCACATCTTGTAAATAAAAATTTGTCTCTTAGAAATCAATAATTTTATTCCTAAGTCAGTTTCTGATGATTTGTTAAACGGTTCTGCGATAAACATAACCAGACAATGAAAAGAGCAACAGAGGTTTGGTTGTTGTAGCAGGCAAACGATTGTATTAGATCTCTAGTTTTGGTAGTTAAGACTGGTTTGGCTGTGAGCTAATCAAGCTTTGAAGGGCAGGTCACCTCGTAATGTTTACAGAATATCACATTATCATATGGCGACACTTCAATCTCTGTAGAACAATCCTATTAAATCCTATGAGAAGACCCCCAAGGTACTCATAGATCGCCTGACTGTACCACGTAGAGTCATACGTCTATTTTTAAGCTTTGACATACAGTCAACCGGGCTGTATTGCCCCCTCAAGGGACAGATGACTGCTTGACACTGCTCCGTCTTTCAGATAACGATGCCTGAACGCATTACGACTAGATCCACCGCCACATAGACCTGCCATTTTATCCAAATTCGGATCAGTATGTCATCACTAAAGAGTTCCAAATGAGGTGTGTTGGCGCAAGACGCTAACTATGACTTTGTCTATGGTATAACCCTTGTGAAACTGCAAGTAGGGAAGGTCCACAGTTTGAGACTCCACGGGAGGACCATCACTCCCAGCTTTTGGGTATAGCTGACTAAGTCGAAATATGCCGAAAAAAACTCCTTCGAGGACAGTTTTATTATTCGCGGGTTTTGCCTACGATTGTGAGTACCCTAGAAATTTTCAGTTGGTTGGGCTAAGGGATTTTCAAAGAGGTACTAGTATGTGTACCAGCTTGCCAATTTGTGATATGTATGTACATACATAACCAGTAAATATAAATAAATCGGGAGACGGAGACGATTTGGTAGAAGAAGAGGAAATGGGAGTGGATTAGGCTATCGAAATACCATAGGAATAAGAGGTGGAAGACGAAAAGGGAAAGGAAAAAAATATGATGAGAGATGCAGTCGAGAAACAGAGGAATATAAAAAGATAAAAAGGTGTGTAAGAGGAAGGAAAAGCGGATCAATCGATTAATCGTTTAGAAAATTTCGAAACACAGTCAAGTTGGAGAGGACATCAAGTATCGGGTCGTTCATAGGATAAGTTCATTATTGTTGGTGTTGTTCCACTTTCATTGTTCACGGCAACAGCGTCGATGTAGATTTCAGTCGCCTCGTGAATATTCTAACCCCCCAAAAAGGCACGTGTCCTATTCTAGTTTCCCCTCGTTATCACCAACGAATCATATCAACAAATCAAACAAAATTGATTAGATACGAACGATTGCCTTTGGCCGCATGCTGGCGTTGATTTGATTGCTGTGTTGTCACTGCATAGAGTTGTACGGTCAGTTCAAGAGAAGTGGTCAACCTTCAAACTTGAAATGATAAGCGCTAACCACAAGAACTGATATACGATAATTGCTTTTGTTTTTTTCTTTTGCTTCTTTTGCTGATGTTACGTCTTGCTAATACGTATGTATGTATGCATGTACATATGTGTGTAGGTAGGAATTTTTACAAATCTACATATGTATGTTTGTGTGTGTATGTATGTGCCTACTATTTCCCTGCAAAAAACCGAAATCCTCCGTTCCATACTCCATAGAGTACTCCTTAAGGAGTATCGGAGTACTCCAACACTTATCCTCGCTCATATAAAAAAGGTGGTCCAATTTACATGGCGATGGCCGGTAATTGGATCACCTAATCCGACTCGGAGTACTCCATTTCTTTGCTTTTGAATACTCTATAGATCACCTACATGAGAGTATTCCCAAAATACTCCTATCGGATTACTCTATGGAGTATTCAACAGCAAAGCGAGAGAGGGAGTAGGTGGTCCTCAAAAAGAACACATACTCCCTCTCTCGCTTTACTGCAAAGTACTCCATAGAGTAATATTTTGTCAGCATTTTCAAAGTACTCTCACGTAGGTGTTCCATAGACTATTCAGCAGGGTCCTCCGATATGGATTAGGTGATCCAATCACCGGACATGGGCTTATAAATTGGACCACCTTTTTGTATGAAAGAGGATAAATGTTGGAGTACTCCCATACTCCAACGTTTTTTACAGGGTTGTGTTGAATTGAAATTGCTGCTGTCATTCTGTATTCAATTTTTTCACCTTTCTGTTTGTTGTCACATTGTTTATATTAGACTCGCATTGACTTTGGCTCTAATGTAACCATGTTGTTGTTGTTGTTGTTCTACTGTATACACGCCAACAACTATTACACACACATTGGAATGTTTACAATTAAACATTTCATGTTTACATGTGTCCAAACAACAGACACGCCATGCATTTAAGCTGCCACCCACAGCTGGACACCCCTTCTGGCGACATATCATGGAGGACTTGGAATATATTTTTTTTAGGTTTGAGGCTGAGTAATTGTGGTTTTCCAACACTTGTGTATGCATGTATGTATGTATGTAAGTATTTCCGAATAGTTTTCTATTGCTTTCGTGATATTCTTGTTCTAGTTCTAGCAATTTGTCCGGCAATTCAAACGGAAATTTGGCAATTCATGCATGTCATTCTTAATGTTCACAGTCATCTAACTATTTCAAACAATTTATAAACATGATAGTGTCAGACCGAAGCTTCGACGAAGCTTCGACCTGGTTTCGGTAATCGATTAAGATTTGAATGTATATGATAAGAAGAATGCAGTCCATTTAGAAGGACTAGTAGCGTTCTGATCGGGAAATTTGTCTTGTAGGCCGCCCACACTTCCATAGGTGGAGGCTAGTGTTACCAAATATCGGCCACAACGAAATCGCTTACTTTTACAACACTTACCAATAACCAAAGAGCATCGAATAAGAATAGGAACTAACAAGTGTTGTCATAGCAATATAAAAAAGTAGCCAAAAACTAAAAAATTAATTACCGAATAACTAGAAAAATGTCGGAACTTACATGAAATCGTGAAAGAAAAAAAGCTCCCTGAAACTCTTCATTGAAATACACTACTCAAGTTATACGTTTTCTTAAACCACACTACATTTTTCAAGAAAACACTATTAATTTTCCTGTCATAACTTAAGCTAGTTTTAGTGAAATGTTATTCTTCGAGAACTTGCAAGGTGTTTAACCCAAAACAATATATGTATTGGCCTCAAGAGTTCCACAAAATTGCCAAATTTCCAAAAACCTTTTGAAATGAGACAAATGATCAATTCTGGTTAAAAACAAGTAAAACGGCAACACTAGTATCAACGCCTAAAACTCGCCTTCATAAAAAATTGCATTAAAACAACTTGTCTACGATGGCTACGCTAATGCATGCATGCATGAGGAAGTGAGATAGAAATAGCTTCAACGAGTATGAGGCTGACATTGAAGTTGCGCAACCTGGGTATTTTTATTTGATCGCTTATAACTTACAATAATCGATTTTCCTCTATGATAGCTTATCTTTTTTCTAGTTAAACAGAGCTTTACCGTAAAGAAAATATATCTGGGAAAAAAGTTGCGGTTTTGGAATGCTGCCATCTCAAAGAGTAATTTTTTTCATATTTTTCATAAAAAAAAAACAAAAATCTGAAATGATAAGCTAATATCTCGAAAACTATCTGGTTGAGCAAAAAAACAACGTATAATGCAATTATAGAAACTTTAAGCTACTTTTTGATTCTGTAAACCTTTTTGCAATTGCTTCACCCGTTCCTGAAATATACGTAATTAAAGAGAGCCATCTTTTTGGGTTTTTCGAATAACGGTAAATTGCAAAATATCTCAAAAACGGTAGCATAGAATAAAAAATGAACTCGATTTTCGAAATCAGGGGGTGGCTTTACATACGAATTTCATAACGGCATCTCTGGTAAATTTTGGCCGTCGACCAGTGTAACCAATGTAGGAACTTCGATCAGTTAGTACAGTGAACTTATGGTTACGGTTATAAAAGAGCATTCGCGTGTTTTTATTGCACTATAGAGTTACAGAAACCATAAGAAAATTATCGAGGAATCATCGAATGCGCAATAATCATAAACATATACACATAAACATCAAATTTATCCTATACATACAAACTGATTGTGACCAAATCTGAAAAACGCACTGGATATGTTCCAGGAATCGTCATGGTCTTAAAATAATTTAATATACATATATCGGAGGTGAGGCACTTCCTATCCAAATGGAATTTTTCATAGTTCCTATGTCTGGAAGTACTTACAACAATGAAATTAGGTTAGGGGTTATATGAGATGAATGAAAAATTGAAATAACAAAAAAGTGGGTATGCCACCACCCATACGAAATGTGAGATGAAAACCACGGGTATAAGCTAGTATGAATATAAAATAGAACCAAAATTTGGCTAACAGAATAAGTTCACCTAAATTCAAAAGTTTCAATGATAAATCAAAAAAAAAGGAACATTTTTTCCCTGGTATTAACTAATATTCGTTTTAGGCTGCTACGTTGACCAAAATGTCAGCTTCGGTCGGGCACTAATGCATACCCAGTAGGAAAGTGGGGAATGCATTGAATTTTTCTCATACGATAAGACTCATGAATATTATAGCAAAAGCTTCAACCAAAAACCAGAAGGTAGTATACAATTGTTACGGAATTTAAGCGTCTTTTCACACATCATATATTCCCAAATTTACCTTATGAACTAAAAGATGCAAGGACTTCTTTATAGCGTTGCGCGATATAGAGAAATGAATACACAAACAACCATCTCACTTTCTTTTGTTGTACACTTTTGCTTTGTTTTCATGCTTTGTATGTTCTAAGAGAGAAAGGGAGGTAATGCCTACCCTTTTACTCACTGGGTATTTATACGCTGCTAAATATGTATGTGTGAACTTTAAGCTCGCGTGGAAGAATTTGTGGTGTAAATGAATTCGTCTGTAATGTGATATACCGAAAGCTTGTTATTGTCATACTTAGGATATGAACTCTTGTAAATAAGGACAGTTTTTCTTAATGGTCTTTGAAGCAGCTCTTTTCTGGCTAAATAAAAAGTTTTTTCATAAATCAAAGGTGTTAGGTATATGCGAGTTGTGTTGTGGTAACTGAAATATGGTTTGGAGAGTTTTACGGATATGAATGATTCGAATAATATCACCTTTGATACTATCCAGACTGGCTCGTAACCGATTTGTTTGACTCCTTCAACTATCGGATGGTGAATTTCATTCGACAATGGCCATAATTTCGAGACACATATAGGAAGAAATACTAATAGAACGTGTTCTTTATTCGGTGACTTCTTTTTTGCTACTCAGTCCAAAGTAGCAGTTCGACAGCCACACTGCAAAACCCTGTATGTCCAAAACCAAAAAGTTTTCAGGAGAGGGAAAAAACTGTGATAATTATAACGTATGTATATGAGCGACGGTTATTTCATTTCACCACTGGAAAGAAACGGGAAGTTGTAACCCGATTTTGATTGAATTTTAATGTGGGAAATATCACGATCTATGGGAAAGGCTCAAAACCTTATTTTTGGAAAAATAGTGACTTACGGGGTTTTGCAGTGTGGCTGTCGAGTTGTTGGTAGCAGGCCTTTTATTAATCTCAATCATTGCAAATCAAAATTGTCTAGAAAAATTGATCGATTAGGATTAAATTTTGTGTGCGATTAATGAGGATTTATTTCGTTTTCAAATTTAATCCTAGGATTAATCAAACTAATCAAAATTTAAATTTGATTAAATTTGTTGATTAATTGCGATTAACGAGGATTAATAAGTATCGTTTATGAGAAAAAATTTGTCCTATATGAGTCTTATTCAAGCTCATATGATATATGGAACCAGGCTCATATCGGACGACCATCGCATGAAGGGAAATACCCTCATTTCGGACTAATAAACAAGCTAATAAGGAGCAGAAACGCTCCCATTTAGGACTCTTTTCTGACTCATGTATGACTCCTATGGTTTGCTGGGAGTATACAATTAATTTTTTTTTGATGAATTTATAAAAAAAAACACAAAATTGTAAAATTTTTAATTTTAATTAATATTGAAATATTTAAAATTTGTTATTAATCCTCGTTAATCGCAATTAATCAAAAATTTTAAGCAAATTGAAATTTTGACTAATTTGATTATTCCTAGGATTAAATTTGAAAACGAAATAAATCCTCATTAATCGAACATAAAATTTAATGCTAATTGATTAATTTATCTAAAAATGTTCGATTAACATAATCAATCAATTAAATTGATAGAGCAGTTTAATATAATTGATTTTTAATTTTAATCCAGATTAACAGGTCTGGTTGGTAGGATGTAAATATGGATTAATTAATTACACGACTCGTCTGTATGCCAGGGCGTATGAGTAACCTAATAACTTAAGATCGCGTTGTAGCGAAATATGGTGCCGGGCAATTTATGATAAGGATCATTTGTCTCAAAATTAAATTTTCGTAGTGGTTTATCCCACAAAATTTTTAATGCCTTAACTTAAAAAGAAATTGATTTTCCATCACTGGCGTCAAAGGAAACGAAGCCTTCGGTGTGTTGTTGCCACGTTTTTGCATCTTTTTGCTGTCATCATATTGTCTTTGTGTGCTGTTCGTTTCCACAATTCAACAAAATTTATAGAACTTAATCATCAGTATGCAATCAGCTGAAAGAAGCGCGCGTGCATAGCGAATTTGTCTATGCTTCTAAGCATTACAACAGCAACTCAACGTAAATAATAACCAGCAATTGTTATAGTATATCTGCAAATAATATGAGTTGCCATTGGTTTTAGTTTTCACAAGAATTCTTACATTTGGTTATGATGCGGTTTAATTAAAAAAAATAAAGTTGCGAGCATTGAAGCTTTTTGTGCGAAGCTAATCAACGTGAATAAGTCATATGATGCGCATCACATAACACTGCATAGATAGATGAACAAAAAAAAATATACCTACATAAATTCTGATATTTCCACATACCCGAGAAAAGCTGCGATTAGACTGGGAGGAGTTTGGGACTACTTGCAAGGGAGTGTGTGGTATTAGTTCTGGTAACTTTATGTAGACAGTACCATTCGCATTTATTTCAGCATGTCTTAGGAGTTATTTCAGCATGCCTCAGGAGCTATCAATTGTAGCCATTTATACCCGAACAATACGTTATGAATAACCCCTTTTTACCCAAGTGAGTACCGTCCGAGTTGAGTTTAAACTTGTATGCTTATGCTGCACGAATTCAAATTCTCTTATATCACATTATATACAACTGTATTCTAAAGGGATTAATCCCATACTACTCTCTTTAGAGCTTAGACACACAATTACTTTTTGCAGGTTATGTAGACATGTCCCACCTAACCTGCTTATCGCGCATAAACGCCATGAACTATCGGTGTGAGTTCCAGCTGAGACCACACTAACCTTAGATAATTTCCATGACCTCCAATGCAGTAAAAATAAGTACAACTCAACATACATATGTACATGCATATATATATATTCTATATATGTATACATTAAACCAATTCTGAACGATATAGTGAAGCGGGTACCCGCAGCGTTTGCATTGGCTATAAGCTTTGTAAGCCAAGTTTACAATAAAGCACATACACACAAACAAACTTACATAAGTTAATTTTAACATTAATTTAATGTTTTTGTAAAAAAAAAAAATATAATGAAAATCACAATTGAACAAGCTAATCAATTGAAATAAGTGAGCAAATGCAATGAAGTGGAAAATGAAATGCTGAAGAAACGTTTTCTTAAAGCTTCGCGAGTGTAGGCCGTTGTGGGTGGGTGAAGGTATTTGTATTTATTAAATAAAATGGTTTGCCGCTAAAAATGTAAACATTTTCGTGTACGGCTTGAATATGATTATATTGCGTGACTAATCACGAAAGAGAGCAATCCGCGATTAATCCTTCTAGTCTACAGTTGGCTATAATTCAATATTCACAAGTAAATTTTTATTTGTCTAGCATACTCTTAGGCCCGATTTCACCAGCTCGACTTATCTTAGTTAAGTTACGATTTTCACTTTTTCAGTTTCACCATCTAACTTAACTAAGTCACAACTTAGTCAGCCTGCCAGCTGACTTATCCTCGACTAAGTCAGTGTTGCTGGCGTTCGAAACCCATACGTCAGAAATGTTACTAATTTGCTTTGTGCACCGTCCCAGTTGGAAACTTTGCCATGCATGACTTTAACGAGGTAAGCGTAGATGCACGTTAACGCTTGTTTGGAAGCATGCAACTATTACCAAACCATCATTTTCAATTAAGCACTATTTTACCACCTTCCAATCAAAGGGATATGCGGCCTGCGATCTATATATTCCTTGGTGCATTTCTATACATTACCATTTCTCAATGGGTACTGGTATGAAAAAATACTACTATGTATAAACAGCTGACGGGGTTGTTGTGGTGAAAACTATTTAAGTTACTAAGTTAGTGAAACCCAAAATTAAGTTAGTCGCGAATCTGGGCTAACTTAAGTTGCGACTTAGTTTTAGTCTTAGTCACGTTGGTGAAACCAAGCGTCGTATTTTTTGAAGGGATCTGATTTAGCTTCAAGCTGCTTAAAAAGTATTTAACATGGAACTTGGTTCAAGTTTATGGAACAAATGCAGAATAGCTCCAACTCTCTGATAAAAAAACCAAAAATTGGGATCGGTAGACATTGTGGTCGTGAACATAACGGCATATTTTTTTTCTGGGGTAAACAACAACAACAAAAGTTATAGAAGGTCAAAGTTCATATAAAGCATTTCTTAAAATCAAAATTTCTCAAAAACTAGCCAACCGATTTCAAAAAAACTTATGTTGTTTGATAAGTATATAAATTACCTTTAATTTGATATATGTATGTCCATGTTTTATATGATCATTATAATGTTAATGTAAAATTACATTTATTTAAAAAAAAAATTGTAAACCTTATTTTTGACCTAAATCGGTTTACCACCTTTACAAATAAATGTAATTTTCAATGCATCAAAAGACGCGTCTTGACCTCCTTAACAATAATCCCAAGGGGGAAAAGCAATATTTTGTTTCAGTGAAAAGTTATTAGTGAAAAACCGAAAACTGACCCAGGTCAGATCCCCAGTTCGGGGCGTGATCCATGGTATTTATGTGCAGAGCACCTTTTTTTGGCTCAGCCTAATGTGCCATTACAACAACCATATGAAAATGACAGAAAAATGTGATTCTGATCGGATTTCCCCCTCCAGATTATTGTTACGGAGGTCAAGACACGGCTTTTGATAACTCTCTCGAGATTTTTGGACGTGTATTAAGAGTTGAATTTCAATACAAGATAATTAAATTAGGTACCTATGCAAAGATACTAAAATTTTAAAAATCCATTTATTGGTTTTCGAGAAATGTTGATTTTAAAAACCGCTTTTTATGAACTTTGACCCTTGATAACTCTTGTTGTTGTTGTTTCCCCCGAGAAAGAAGTATACGGTTGTACTCACCTTACTAATATCTATCGATCCTTATCCTTGTTTTTAATTTGGGAGTTGGAGCTATACTGCATTTAGGCCTAGTTTATTACTGGATAACAAAATTTTCACCTTCTTTTACCAATCTCACCTTGAATTCAGTAAGCATGACATTAACACTATGTCGCATATGTACATGTACTATCTATCCTTAGCGCCCGCAGTATGAATTACTGGTAATACTTTTAATTTCGATACTGAGCAGCCATGCTCATTTATTTGATGAGGTAGTAGATTCAAATAATTAGCCAGGTAAAGTAGACAAATAAGCTGGTCCTACAACAACATAAAGATGGAAATTTGCGAGAAGTTTACACATTTTAATTAGAACTTTAAGCAAACAAGGTGCAAACATTTAAGACCGTGAAAATATTTTTAGCAAAACGTCGAGTAAATGGTCGAACAAATAACGTGTCGGTAATCGTATGAGGTGCATCGAATGTATGTATGTAACTATGGACATACATAAGTACATATGTATTATCTCGTGCTAAAGTTGTCGTATTGTATGCATTCTATAATTTTTCCGAGGACGGTCAATGGACTTGATATGAAAATAAAAAAACGTTGACTGCAAAGCACAAAATTAAATTAAACAACAAATACAACCATAAATTTTATAGAAAAGACAATAAAATCGGACAATGGGTCCAAGAGAGATCAAAATAGAATTTATAAGAAATATTTTTTTGAAAAATAAAAAGTCAGAAAGACTTTATCTATTAGTTTACGCTCTATAAGTCCTTTATCATCACGCCCTTATATGTGGTTCAGAAAACCGGAATTTGTTAAAATGAAGAGCCATAGAGTATTTAAGGGACCAGTTATACTGAATACCTATGGTCATTCCCAGTGGCGGATCCAGAAACTTTTTATGAAATATCGAGGACATCTAATATCAACAGTTCCTGAAAAATATGATTTGTTGGATTCCTAAGAAGAGTTGGATGAAAATTGAAAAATCAGCCTGGTAAGCCGCTCACTCATTACTTCCACGGTGTGTACCCATATGACCCCAGTACCAGGAAAGGACAGCTAAATCTAGGATAAGATCTAGCAGCATTTAGTTCAATCGTTCCATTAAGAGATTTTTAAGTTCTCCACGGTATCCACTAGGCGAGTCACTCTGACTTAACTTCTGTCTGTATAGTGTAACGATTTTTCAAAATTGTATCTGTCCATACCAAAGACATGCATATCTAATGTATATCATTCTCTCCTATAGTGAACTTAGTATGACCCATAGAACTTCAAAGTTTTCCAAGTCTTGTTCAAAATGATACAATAAAACACCCAACTTCAGATAAGCGGGATGATCTTTTTGCAAAAATGAACGTACATATGCGTACACATATTTTGAGAGATTTTGGAGATATTAAGTTTCTTAAGGAAAGTAGCTTGTGGGGTAGGAATTCCTTGAAGGTTCGACGTGGTCTTCTTAAAAGGCCTTAAACAAGTTATATTATTACTGACTGGTAATCCCTCTCGATAAGTTACGTCAGAACCAATAACAGACCGAGTCCCTTTGTAATCATTATATCCCACGCCAGATAAGATATGGAACATAATAACAATGCATATTACAGCACTCACTATTACCTTTCGTTTGATATCCATATTGCACTGAACACATTTCGCATGATACTTCGTCCACATCGGTCGATATCTCCGAAACTGGTCAAGTTATCGGAACAAATGATATGTTAGATATTAAGCTAAAGGTCGGGTAATACGGGAGTGAAAGGCCTATTCAGTTCCAGGGAGTAGTTTTTTTTCGATGCGCGTACAAACATATATACAGACTGACAAAAGTTATAAAAACGGCTGATTTGGTCCTGCTATCGATTTTTTTTGTACAGCGACCTCTTACAATTTTATTATATGTAGAGATTTGTGTTATAAAAAACTCAAAATTCCTTAACAAATATGTATGTCCAAGTATGTCCCATGAGTAACAGTGTTAGTACTAAAAGGCACTTAATGGGTTAAGCAATCAAAAGTGTAGATACGCCTTTAGTGTACTTACTATATGTATACGACCCTACTTAGTTAGAAACAAAAATTTTGCAGAATTTTGTGCACCACCACATACTGCACGCCCCATTGTACGCCGCCACTAACAATCAGATAATTGCGGTTACCCTGCTGCTTATATTCCAATTTTGTTGTCATTCAAATTTAAGTAAAAATGTCCATAACTACACACAAACAAGTGCACATATTTACACACACAAGCTGTTTTAAAACATTAGCCGTGATACTCCTATAATCTGTAATTAACGTATTTGTTGGCTACTTCGCGATGTTGAATTTTGATTTTTTTTGTTTTTTTTTGTGATTTTTTCAATGCGCTAGACATGCTCAAAGCCGGTACAAAAGCTTCTAAGAAGCAAGCGTAATAATGCGAGTTATAAATAAATATATACAAACATATAAACATTCCATTAACACTGAAAGCGCCTAATAAATCGTCATATTGAGCTTCTTCAAGCTGCTTTTAGTTGTTTTTTTTTTTTTTTGCGCACGAAGTCGTATGCAAGCCATCACGCGCAACGTTCACCAACAACAACAATGCAAATATTTCTGCTTATTTATTACAACTGACAATTATAGGTGGCAGTTTCCTGTGCGCATGCTCAGCGGTTGAATGAAAAAAATTTGATAAAAAATTATAAAACATTTATAAGAATGACTTCTAAGTCAACAAAGAATTAAAAATATTGTACAATACTTATTTTTGTAATGATTTATGGCACTTGCGTAATGAATCTTTTGTATATGTTTTGGGTTATTTTACGGGTAGATAGTTTTTGTAAGTATGTGGGTAAGTAGGTACGTTTGGTGTGGCGGATTTCTCTGTGCTCTTTATGTATATCATGCTGCTCCCGGAACCACTTGAAAATACTTTATTTCATTTCGAACTATAATATTCTTTATCACCCTATATAAGAGTAGTACCAAAGCTGAGTTGATTCACGACTCTCTTCCGTTCTCCAAATCAATCGTTTTTAGAATTTTTCTCAGTCTGTATATATGTTGGTTTGTTCGAGCATTACTCAAAAACTGCTCCCTGAAATTGAATAGACCTTTTACTACTGTATTACCAGACCTTTAACTTAATATCTAAGATATCATTTGTTTCGATAGCTCTACCAGTTTCAGAGATATGGACCGATATGAGGACCAATGTGACCCGAAATGTGTTTTGCGCAATATGGGTATCAAACGAAAGGTAGTAGTGACTGCTGCAATAAGTGATGTATTTAAGTTCCATATCTTATCTGATGTGGGATATAATGATTAAAATCGAACTCATAGTCTCCTGGACTGAATGTCGACTACAGCGGAACCCACCCTTTTCAGGAGAAGGTATAAGGTGCCTAGCTTCCCGAAAATAGTCCCGAAATGATCCCGAAAAAGTCCCGAAACAATCCCGAAAATAGTCCCGAAATAATCCCGAAACAGTTCTGAAATGATACCGAAAATGACGACAAATATAATGCGCATATGGGTATAATTTTCCGGGATCTCAGGGTACTTATTTTTTATTTTTAAAGAACTGAATAACAATGAAGTTTTATCGTTATTCAAGAATTCCCAAAATAAAAATAACCAGTCACTCATCATTCAAATTTTTTTGAATCATGAATAAAAATTTATTTTTAATTTTTTCGTCACTCGTCACTCAAATTTTCTAATATTGCCCATCCCTGTTACCAACTAAGGCTCATTTATCGATTTAGGTCTGCCCAATAAGTGTCATTTGTCCTAGCGTGAACTACGTAAAACGAGGTTGTCCAAGATATGGCTCTGAAAAGATGTAACTTGCAATCAAAGACTTATTCCAATTTCTGAGCTTTACAAATCGAGAAGAATTTTTTTTTTTTTGCAGGCGCCATAGTAGGCCTCTTGGATGTACTGTCTTACAATGAGAACAATTTTGTGATTTATAAACCCTGGACAGTCTTCGAAGTCAGTCCATCTAACATACTATGGAAGAGTAGTGACGCACGTGGGACGTTGCAGCGAAGATTAAGCGCCCAGAGAAAATGAGAAAACTTCAAAAGACTTTCAGAGCGTATTTAAAGTATTGTTAAAGAAAATGGAATCTGGATTCCAAAAGTTTAAAGTTAACTTGATATGGAACTTCTAAACGCAGCAAAGAACAAACGCCTATGCACATACATAAATTTGTATGTTTATGGCTTTGCTATTCGCTAGCTGTAAAGTAAGGGCAAATAAAAAAAAAATATATATGCTAAAATGTTAATAAAATGCCTGTGGGGGGGATATGTTTGCTATAAAATGCGCTTGCTTGTCTAACATAGCCAAACCTTAATCTATTTTTTTACAGGTAAATATTTAGCTCATGAGGGTTCATAATTTTTTTAAAGCAATTTGAATTAACATAAAAAATGCATCAAAAATCCAAAGCATATGCATTATTCTTCATAAATTTGAAATTCTGACAAATTTATTAAAAACCCCAGTACCTAATCATGAATAGCCAAGAGCGGAATTACTCTGCGACTACGAATTTAATATTACAGAAGTCAAGTTGATAATGTGGGGAGTGTTCGTACATAATTCGTTGCACGTTGCCGAACGACTAAAACGAGCAGATGGAGGATAGAGAAAAAGAAATAAAGAAATTAACCAACTGTGAGCCACAGGCGCAAGGATAAATAAATGTTTTCAGTGCGAGAGGTATTTCTAATTTACTATTTTTTAAATAACTTAATTATTTAGCTTAGGATGAACCGAGATATTCCCTTCCCTCTTCATATGATAAGCCTTGACTTCGGTCCTAGAAAATACTAATTTTTTGTAAAAATTTAATGCAGAATAATTCTCTAGCATATTCACTTGGAAACAAATACCAGTTGGGCTTTACAAAAACAAAAATAATTTTAAACAAACGCACTCATTAGATACTTCTAGCACACAACAACTATTAACTTTTTCTAAATTTAGTGCTTTTTGCTGTTTATTTTAATGATAACTTTTAATAGGAACTTTTTTGCATGCGCTCATAAACTTCAAACAGAGCTAATTTTTTACATGCGTACCTACATTTATATGTCGATATGTGTGTATGTATGTATGTATGCACATAAGTGTGCTTAAATAACAACAATGAACTGAGTTTGTCATTAAAATAATTGCAATTCGAATTAAATTTTCAACAAGCGTACTCATTAAACAAAATGTGGTTTTCGTTATAAAAAGGAAGTGAATTCTTTTGCAAAATGGAAGTAATTAAGGTACTAAAATACCACACAAATTATCATCCGGGTTCATTGTACTTACAAATAAATAGCTAAGCTTTGCATTTGATATAAACTGTAAATTTTTTTTAATGCAACCAAATATGTACATATGTACATTTATTCATACATTCATATGTTAGAGGATTCAGTTCAAGTATCTAGGACCATAAATTAGTTCTTTTTCTGCTTCTTCTTATTTTAATGAAAATTATTTTTTAGTAGTTTTTTTTTTTAAATTTATTAAGAGTAGGGAAGACGTTAGTCTCTTAATTTTCCTTTTCTATTTTAATAAACTCTGTTAGTAATTAATTTACAAATAACTATTAAAAAATAAAAATAACAATTTTCAAAAAAAAAAAAAATATTATTCTTTCCATTGCACTCGTTTAGAGTCTCTTCTTCATTTTTTTTGTTCTTTTTTTTATCACTTTATGGTCATCCTTTTCAAGATGCAATTAAATAACTTTAAAATTTTTTTTTATTACTTTCGATCTTAGTAGTTTTTTTTTCATTTAGCTTTTGCTTATTTTAGATTTAAAAAAATTTAGATTTTTGTGTTTTTAAAGCTGTTTTTGATTATTTTTTATTTTTTTAAAACAATCACAAGCAGGTTTTTCCATAAAATAATTAATCAAACCACTACTCATTGCGATTATTCGTACTCATTATTTCACAGTTAAGCTTTTTTTTAGCATTACTAAATATTTAATAATTTATGGTTGAATTTTAAAACTCAACATATATTTTTATTCCGATAAACTCTGAAAAACTGTAAGTTTAAATATAGATAGTTCAAACCCCATTTATCGGAACTATCGATTGTGTGGGAGCTATGCCTTGTATCGGTCCGATCTTGCTGGTTCTCACATCCGATCTTGCTGGTATAACATTATACAAAATGGCGGCCACATAAAAAATATCTAAAACCATCAAGCTCAACCCCCTGAGCATTTCGGTATACTTATTGGTGGGTCTATCTCTTCTTCTTCTCATACTTACAAACATCGAACCAAAGTTATAATAACATTTCATGTTCATGAAAGTTATAAAAAGCTTTGTAAAATAACATATAAATTTCCAACTAAGCATAAGAGCATAATAAACTTATTAGGATTTTATTTTCGAATTTGCGCTATAGTTTGTGTATTATAATTAACTTTTTTTTCTGCTACGTGCAATTATTTAGCAACCATGTGGCTTTTCAAATTTGCAAATACTAGGAATTATTTATATAATTTAGATGAGAGCACCACTTGATATTCGAATATCCCAAAACTGTAGATACACAATGCATAATAATAAATTGAATATGGCTTAGTAATAATAGAATATAAAAAGGTGTTTGGTTTTAAACTAAAATTTTTGCTTGTTCTAAATGCATATGTATTACAAAAATTAATTAAATATTACAAGTGGCAGTGTTCGACCGAATGTTCGGTAAGCTTCGGTGTTTGATATTATATCGGTGTTAAGTTATACTTGGCTTGTGAAAAAGTATCTAACTGTACCTCCTCTGAGTGTGGCATGTCATGTAGGGCTTTTTAAGACATTAACTTTAAGACTGTCCAACTTTTGATATGATTGCTCTTATTTCAAATTAAACAATTTAGTTGGCCATTACTTTTGTATAGAAAATAGTCAGAGTAAATTTATGTGGTATAAAAAATCAGAACTCAAATCTGTCCATATAGATAAAAAGTCCATATGGGGCAAAATTCGCCAAGTGTACCACGTAAAAAAATGTATGTTACCGATTTCGTTGAAACTTTACTAAATTGTTGCCATTGATACTAGTAATCAATGCTATAAAAGATTTTTCTTTTTCTTTTTTTCTTTTGAAGTTATGAGAGTTAGAATTTTCACGTTTTTCTTAAAACCACAATGCTCTTAAAATTCGTAACTTACGCCATACTTACAATTGAGTATCCAAAATAACTGATCTTATAGATTTTTTTCCGCGCTTTCCGATTATGATAATAATTTTTTTATAAAAATATTTTTTTGCTAAAATTTTTCAAAAAAAAAAAATGTTTTTGAATTTTTTCGAAAATGTATGGGTTTGAATTTTTTTTAAAATAGATTATTTTGATAGCCTTTTTTCTAAGCTTTACAACGGTATATAACTTGTGATGGGATCGACATGGGGAACAGAAGTTTTTCCTATCAGAATGCTTGCTAGTCTGCACTACTGGGTGCAATTACACGTAGTAGATCCAAGATTACGTACAAAATAAGGTAATCAAGATTGTAATATCATTAGAAATACATATTTATTTGTACAGAGATATCATAAGTAAATGAATGTATATTGCAAAGGGCCATGTGATGGGATTGGAGGCAATTTAAAACGTCTTGCAGCACGCGCGAGTCTACAAGCATCTTCACAAAATCAAATTTTGACACCTGAGGCACTTTATCAGTGGGCTAAAATAAATTCGACAGAAACAATAGTTTTCTTTAGCCCTAAAAAACACCACGAAAAAACTGCCGAATGGCTGGAAAAACGTTTTAAAAGTGCGAAAACATTACCGGGTACCCAAAAATTACATTCTTTTATACCCACATCTGAAATGACCATTACTGTACGCCCTTTCTCTGCGTCAACAGACTCTACCGTCTTTCCTAAATCGAAAAAATCTAAAAAATAAGCAACACACAAGAATTATCTTCAAATTTGTGTTCATTCATACTTTTTTCAATATTTATGAATCTTTGTGAAAATATACCTTAGATAATACATTGACTTATGATATCTCTGTACAAATAAATATGTATTTCTAATGATATTACAATCTTGATTACCTTATTTTGTACGTAATCTTGGATCTACTACGTGTAATTGCACCCAGTAGTGCAGACTAGCAAGCATTCTGATAGGAAAAACTTCTGTTCCCCATGTCGATCCCATCACAAGTTATATACCGTTGTAAAGCTTAGAAAAAAGGCTATCAAAATAATCTATTTAAAAAAAAATTCAAACCCATACATTTTCGAAAAAATTCAAAAACATTTTTTTTTTTGAAAAATTTTAGCAAAAAAATATTTTTATAAAAAAATTATTATCATAATCGGAAAGCGCGGAAAAAAATCTATAAGATCAGTTATTTTGGATACTCAATTGTAAGTATGGCGTAAGTTACGAATTTTAAGAGCATTGTGGTTTTAAGAAAAACGTGAAAATTCTAACTCTCATAACTTCAAAAGAAAAAAAGAAAAAGAAAAATCTTTTATAGCATTGATTACTAGTATCAATGGCAACAATTTAGTAAAGTTTCAGCGAAATCGGTGACATACATTTTTTTACGTGGTACACTTGCCGAATTTTGCCCCATATTCATAAAAAATAAAATTGATTTTGAAGACTTTTAAAAATTAATTTCTATACAAATTTTAAATTATAAGAGCTTTATAATTATTTCATATTTTTTTTTTAATAAGCGGAAAGTCTCTTTTCTTCTTGTCAATATTTTAAACATACATTTTTATTTTATAATTCGGCCTCGGTTGCGATGTTCGCTCGAATATTCTATAACACCTATGTTTGTTTCAGACACTTGTTAGTTATATGGTTATCCAAATTAATAAAAATAATTAAAACAATGGCATATAGAGTTTGAATTGTCGATCGCATCAGGCGTTGTAATTTATTTCAATTAAGTTCATTCAACTGAACCCTTATGGGGCTATAGCAGCTAGTTTATTTATAACTACACCGGCAGAGCAAATTTAAAGTTAATTGTAAAGGAGTTTATTAATTTTGCTAAAAAAAAATCGTTCTGCAAAGAGTTCACTTTCAACAAACTGGGCAGCTGTCTTAATAACTGAATCTTTATTACATTGGAATGTAATGCTTGTCATACAGGCAAAGTCATTGCTTGGCACGCATTCTAATTAAAATCTTTACTAAATTTAAAAGGAACATAAAAAAATTTGGTCAATCATAGTCATATTAAACAAGAATTCATCCAAAATGAGTTGTAAGAGGGTTCCCTTATGAAAAAAAATTAAGTTGGTTGTTGGTATAAAGAAATTTGTTATGTTATGCAAGGTCACCCTGTGTCAACTATTTCATTCACAAACCATAAACGAAAAAAGCCAAACTCAAATTTGAAGTAGGCGTTCTGATATCGCACAACCATAGACACGAACCGTGATTTTAAAATGTTAAAATGACGACTTTGGCAGAGTTTCTACAAAAATTTTGAGTACACAAGTTCAATTTAAGGATAATAATGTGGAAATTAAAAATTGTTCAAAGATTTCCGTAATTTTCAGAATTTTTGTGCAATACATGTTCCATAAATTTAGAAAAAACTTTAAACAATTTCTAACCTCCACACTATTATACTTAAACTAATTGCGCTACTAACTTGTGTGTTCAAAAATTGTCCAGAAAATTTTAAAATTTTCTGAACTTTGTATTTTCAGAAAGTGTAAATAAAGATGTTCTTGAAATTTTATAAAGAAAATTTAGATATAAACGTATGTGTGGATGTGATCGAAATACGATTTGGCTCAATATCTGATTTTTAAAAATTTAAAAATTTTTTTTTAATGGAACGACAAGTTAATAGAGATACCAAATTTTACCATACGAGTATTAGCCGAAGTGGAGAAACTATTCTTTTTTGGGGGTTTTGCGTTATCAAAAGCCTCGGAACTGTCAAACTTTCAACTTTCTGGCTTCAAAAAAGCTCGCATTATACAAAATATGGTCTATGTACGCTCCACCGAATCCTCAAGCGCGGCCTTTGCACTAACCGTATTCTGTGAACGCCAGATACCCATCACTGACAATCCAACTAGACCTCATCACTAACTGTGAGAAACATCGTCTATTAGGCAAGCAAAGTCAACAGAGAAAATAATGTCACCCGTTAAAAAACCTTTCAGCCTTTCCCTTGAAGTACTAAATTGAATATACATATGTACGTATCAATAAATTTCTAGTGATTTGGGTATTTATAAAAACCTTGTCTAATAGAGTTCACACCAGTGTCACTTTTACAACATATTAGACACAAATACACAAATTATATATGCAGTCACATATACATAGGCAATTAAATTAGCACTTGTTGTGTGACATTTAATTATTTTTTCAATGAAATAATCAATTTCGTTTTTGACGCATTTAACACTTAATTAACAAAAATCAATTAGTACCAGCACTCACTCTAATATATGTGGACCTTAAAATCATGTTATTTTACAAAATGAAGTTTCATTAAAATGTCTTAAAAATGGTGTACGGCAGCTCGAGGCTTTGTTGTTGCAATACAGACAGAGTACAGTTATTCCTCGTCTGTTCGACCTCGTTGCGTAAGTTAAGAGAAAGGACATTCTGTAGCAGTTCTTCAACTCTGAGAACCCTGGTAGATATATTGGCCTATAATCATAGTCAAATTAAAATTGAGTTTTATATCTGGGAGTTTTAATTTTTAAATGGCGAAAATGTCATTTTAACATTTTAAATTCACGGTTTGTGTCTATGATTGTGCTTGCGGCATCGTTTACTCCTAATCTGAGTTTGGCTTTTTTCGCATATTTCCGCAGCTATGCTATGGTTTGTGAATAAAATAATTGAGACAGGGTGACCTTGCAAAACATAAAAAATTTCTTCATACCAGCAACCAACAAAATTTTTTTCAGAAGTAGACCCTGTCACATTGCATTTCAGCTAAGATCTTTATTTAATATGAATATGATTGATCAACATTTTAAATGCCCCTTCTAATGAAGTATTGATTTTAATTAGAACGCGTGTTATGTTTAGGGGCCTATATGTTTTAGTCCATACCATATTGCAAATCCCGAAATTCCTATTGAAAAGTGCCGACACTGTTAGTTGTACGGAATTCCGGGATTATTCCGATGTCACATCATTAATATTTTTGATTAATCATCACAATCATTGTGAAATTATATTTTGCCGCAAGTTCAAACAACTTTTTGCAATACTCAATCTTACTAAATGTCAAAGAGATTATTCGTAAATATTTATATTTTTGCGGTGCACACCTGTCTCACATGGCAAAAAAAACGTGCCTTTCGGAAATATTCATTAGACCTTAAATTCTTGAATAATTAACACGTTTACCTACGTTATTACATACGAATGCTATTAGAAAGATATTTAATTTTTCCTGTCATAAAAAGTGCAAAGCAATGTTAAATTAACAGATGACAAGGTTCACGAGGCGACATGTTATAGATTTGACAGTTAGAAAGTGCTGTTTTAAAATACAAATGTTTGAATTTGTGTAGAGCAGCGTACCAAGGATGAAACGCCGTTATCGATAAGGCAGAGGGTATTTTGGTATTTATTTTTGTTTGTATGTTTGTTCGCGCATCAGCTAATAACCGCTGTAGCGAATTAAAGGAAATTTTTACCGAAAATTTAGGATCCATTTAATCAATAAAAGTAGGCTCAAAACATGTTTGCACACAACAATTACAAGAGAAACAAATAGAGTTAGAGCAGATACTCTTAAGAGAACGTCTACTTGCCTTCTTCTACTTTTGTTAAAAATAAAACAGGCGAAAATAGTAGGTATACTGAAATCGGGTAACTATATACCAGCCCATTTAAATTTTATTAATAATTAGTAATCCTTTGATAAGACGTATTTTTTAATTGGTAATGATTATTTTATTATTTTAATTGTTTTCAAGAAAAGGTAATTCTAAATTGATTGCGATTAAAAAAAACCAAATTTTTTTTCGATTATTAAAAAAAATATTAAAAAATTTAAAAAAAAATATTTTTTTAATACTTTCGATTATTTTGGATTTGTTTTTGATTATTTTTATTATTTGTTTCATTGGTAATGATTATTTTAATTGTTTTCAAGGAAAGGCAATTACAATTTGATTACGATTAAAAATAATTAAGAACCATTAAAAAAATCAAAAAAAAATTTTTTTAAATTAAAAAAAGCTCTTTTTTTAAACTTTTGATTATTTTGAATTTGTTTTTATTACTTTTGATTATTTTTCATTTATCTTGATTATTTTTAATAATCGTGAAAAATTCTGAATCAAGAAAAAAAACTTTTTATTGGATTTTTTTTGACTATTTTTCATTATTTCTTTGAGCAAATTAATGGTAATCAATCATTAAATGAATTCTCAGGAAAATAATCCATCAAATCTGTAATCATTATTATTAGTAATCAGTTCTGTAATATCCTCTATATCGCTGCTTGAGAGCATTTTGGTATAACCACACCACAAACCAGGGATTTGGCAATCATCGGTAGATTTTTCCTTTCCATATCTGAGTGTGTCTTTAGGGTTCTGACTGGCTGCTCCTAACCTCTATCTGTCATTAGTAAACTTATAGGCATGTATATACATACATATATTGGCAGTTATGTCTACATACATATATATGTACAAAAAAACGCATACAAATAAATTAATTAATTTACTCGAATGTTACATTGACATAATGATTCCGCTTTCCTTGTTTGGCTTAGTGGTTCAAGTTCAAGTTTTCAATAAATTGTTACGCATGTTAGGCATACTTATGTATTTATGTTTGTAGTTATATAAAACAGCATATATGCATTACTTACACAAACTATATCTATGTATATACGTGAATTAAAACATGCTGGCATCTACAAACATACATATATACTATGAATGAATGCAATTAAGAGCTGGTTTTTACGAATTCGAAAAATTGAAGCTCAAATTATGATCTGATACAGGGCATATGTATATTGTCGAGTGAATCATGTTTGCTTTGTTTTTGCTCAATTTTATTGCGTAGTGATTGTTGCTTTTGTTGTTGTGGTACATGTGAGTATGATCATGTAGGTGTTTTGATTTCCTTGTAGTTGCCAGTGTTTTAAGTGGTTAACATGCTTTAACCCTACGTCTAGCTGCGTGGCCTGTGAGACCGCTTTGAAAATTTCACTGAAAAGTTGATGGATGATGAGTCGACGATGTCCACAAGCTGATGGGACATTATCAGTGTGGCTTCAGGTTTGGTAAAGAAACTTTTTGCTATCATGCTTTTGACTTTCTTTTTTTTAATTGGAAAATAATTTTTTTAAATTCAAAATTGACGTGCTCTCACTTAAATTTAAGAGTTAGGTCAATATATTTTTTTTTTCAAAGAAAAAGAGAAAAAATAAAATTTCAAAAATTCTTCAAAGAAACATTCAAAACTTTGAAAAAAAAAAATTAAGTAGGATCTTTGATAATCGATTAGTCGAGTAATCGATTATCACTAATCGTGTAGTTATTTGCATTTGTATTTCTTTTTTTCCGCATGCGTTTTAACAATTTTTTTAAATTATAAAATTTGTTTTTATCAAACCGCCACTACTCACTCGAATAGCGCATTAAGACGTTTAGTCGAAATCGAATATTTGAATAGTTATTAACCGATTTTGTTATTTGACTAGACGATTAGCCGGATAATTGATTTAAAGCAACTTGTAACTCTCGTTTTAAATAAAAAAAAAATATATAAAAACCAACTGGACTAATTTCGGGATTCCGGGATTTCTTGAAATCCAAAAGAATTGGCATGCCTAATGAGTATTGAAGGAAATTTAGGAGGTTCAGGCAGATATTATTAAGAACTCTAACTCTAAATAATAAAAAACCTTTTCAGAAACACCAAAAACCCCTTGGAATGGTTTCGGGATTGTGGCATTTACTAAAATTCCAAAAATTGGCATGTCTAATGAGTACTGAAGGAAATTAACGAGCTTTAGACAGATATTATTAAGAACTCTAACTCGAAATAATAAAAAAACTTTCCTAAAAACACCAAAAAACCCATTGGACTGGTTTCGGGATTGCGGGATTTCTTGAAATCCAAAAGAATTGGCATGTCTAATGAGTATTAAAGGAAATTTATGAGCTTTAGACAGATATTATTAAGAACTATAGCTCTAAATAATAAAAAAAAAGTATTTTGGACAGGTTTCGGTATTGCAGGATTTCCTGAAATTCATAAAAATTGGCATGCCTAATGAGTACTGAAGGAAGTTAACGAGCTTTAGACAGATAGTATTAAGAACTCCAACTCTAAATAACAAAACAACTTTTCAAAAACACCAAAAACCCCTTGGAATGGTTTCGGGATTTCGGGACTTCCGGAAATTCATAAAAATTTAATGAGTATTAGTATTATTAAGAACCCTAATAACTTAAATTTTAAATAAAAAGCTTTTCAAATCCCTACACCGATTCCGGGATTTCTTGATTTCGGCTTACATGGCGTTCATTTCTCAGCATACCAAAATAGCTTATTATTCCTGTTGTTTGCCTGACTAGCTACCTACATACATATTTACATACATACACAAATATAAGTATGATTAACTGCGCTTAAACATAAATAATCAGCTGGTAAATGAGTTTGCTTTATTTAAAACATTAACAACAACATCAAGACCAACCACGGCGATAGACGAATCAATATTAATAACACTGAACAGGTACTCAGTTTAAAGCATGAAAATGCTGTTTTTTTTGCTTTGTTGTAGTTTAATTTATGCATAATACTTTTTATTAAAACATTGTTGTAGTTGTTGTTATGCGCGAAGCCAACTGAAAAAAGCTGTGCACAGACCGGCTATAAGGTAATATAGCCACAAAACCACGACAAAGTCAAGCTGCGGCTGTTCAAGTCGTCAACGCAATCCGCTCAAAGCGACTCAGCTCATTTCCATTTAGTTCCGCTCAGCTGTGTTTCATTGGAGCTTTTGACTTTTGGCGCCCATTTCTTGTTGTTTGTGCTATTGTGCTTTTGTGGTTGTTGTTTTTTTAATTTTATTTTCAACGTTTTTTGTTTTTGCTTTTCTTACTGTTTTTTGTTGTTTTTTTTTGTATTGTTTTTTTCAATTTCGTTATTTCTCATATTTGTTGTGGGGGGTTTTTCGAAAAAAATGTTCGCGCTCAACACTTAACTCAGTTTCGAGCTTCGAGTAAGTTTTCAGTTAACTTGAAACAGGCATTTAAGACGGACGTGTATTGTAAGTAAAACGTAACAAGTTAAGAGTTTTTAAAAGCAATAAAATATTTGAAAATCGTGTTTAAGAATTTGTAGTGTTTTTTGTTTTTGTTTTGTTAGTTTGAAAAATTACAACGAGAGCGTGAAACGCATATGACAGACGCGCGTGACGCTAATAATAATTAAAAAAATATTATTTAAAAAAAAAATGTATAAAATAAATAATAAAAAAATAATTACATAAAAGATTACAACAACAACAAAAACAAATATAAATAAAATAACAACATCAACGGTGTCATCGACGAGGTTTTCAACTAAATAAGGCAAGTGTTCATTGTAATCAACCAGTAGCGTCATTAAGAGTGAAGTCAAATGAACGACCACACCGCACGACCGACCGTTCGACAGATGCGCTAAAGTATGTATGTATGTACATATGTGCATGCTAACATACCCTCGGGCTAGTTATTTATGTCTATGAAATTGTTAAGTGTCATGCGAGATGATGCTGAATGTTTAAAGTGTGTGAATATTTGGAGTCAAAATTGATTGTGTCTTTTATTTGTTAATAAAAAAAAAAGAAATATAATAAAAAAAATTCATTAAAAGGCACTCACATGTGAAAAATTAAAAAAAAAAAAATAATGTAAAGAATTGCAAGAATCTGTGAAGGAAACCACTAAAATTAAAAAAAAAATTCACTTAGAAAAAAAGGAAAAATTTAAATATGCAAATGAAATAATTAAAAAATTATTAAATTTTCTCCATTATTTACAACACTCATTGGCAAACCGTGATTCACAAAAATTACTACTAAACTTATGAATTTGAATAAATTTTGTTAGTATGAATAATTTTTATCCACAAACACCAAAAAAAAAAAAATGATGCGCAAGCGCGCCTTACGTGTGTGATCAGTGCTTTATGTTAAATACGTGAAGGGTGAATTGTGAAATCTTCAAACTTTCAAAAGTACAAAAGAATTATGAAAAGAAAAAAAATATACCAACGTTGCTATTCTCGCTGGCATTACTGTAGTTTAAGCAGAACGGTTCCTATAATTTATAAGTGGAAGTGAGAACTATGACTTGACAACTGTCAGTAGACACTAGCCACAATCAACATTTTTTAAAAAGTTTTAAGATATCTAAAAAAAAACTTTTTTTTTTGTTTTATATATAAAAAAAGACAGGATTTTGAAAACAAAAAAAATTTAGAGATAGATTATTTTTGAATGTTTTCGGGGATTTGGGAGCTTGGGAGAAATGTGTCCAAAATGTCGTAGGTGACACTGCAAAACTGCCTAAGTGATATATCAGTTTGGCTGTTTTTCCACCAACAATTCTTCATTTTTTATACGAATATCAACTTTATGGAAAAAGTTCCCATCAATATCGATTACAAAACAATATGTAGTTTTCTTGAGAATAAATCAATAGATCTTGATAACAGGGGCATATCAAAGATTTCTCCACAAATGTTACTTACGCGGTTTTGCAATTGTGCGTTACGCGGTTTTGCAGTGTCACCGACGATATGTGGAAAAAGTGAGTCAGATAAATATGATCATTTAGTGTCTTATATGACTCCAATGTGATCAAATTTATAAGTGACTCGTTTGTTTAACAAATCAGGTGTGGTAAAAATATTCACATGTATTTTCGAACATTTTTAATTTTGTTAAAAAATTGAATAGCACAAGATAGAATTTTATGATTTTTTTATGAGTCACAAATGACTCTATTTTTTTGGTCAAACGAGTCTTATTTGAATCCCGTTTGTTAATATTCCAAAAAATGCATTTAAACGTTTTTCTAATAGTCATAAATGACTCTAAAAAACTTCAAAAAGGAGTCTTATTTGAGTCCCGATTTTCAATATTCCAAAAGATGCATTTTATGACTCTAAAAATGATTCCTTAAGGAGGTATATTTTAGTCTCGTTTTTTAATATTCTAAAAATGCATTTATGAATATTTTATACGTCAAAATTGACTCTAAACTTTCTTTGTAAAGGCGTCCTATTTAAGTTCCGTTCTCTAATATTCCAAAAGATGCGTTTTCTAGCACTCATAAAAGACTCTAAAGAAGCTTTGTCAACGAGTCTTATTTGAGTCCCGTTTTTTAATATTCCAAAAGATGTTGTTTATAAATTTTCTCATAGCCATAAATGACTCTAAAACAGCTTTATGAAGTAGTCGTTTTTGAGTTCAATTAGTGCTGAAATAAAATATATGAAATTTAACTTTTATGGCACGACTTTGTAAAAATACCGCCATTTCTGATTCATAAATAATCTCATAGGGAGCATTTACTTCTATTTATGACTCCTTTATGACTTATTTAGGACTATAATGTTTTGCTGGGTATATAAGAATGCGTCACTCTTTATGCAAATAAAAAAATGAGTACCTTTGTTTTATCAAAAAATATACTAGACGTGCGGCTCAAGAGATACCCGAGAAGGAGAAGAAACCATACAATCAAAAGTTTAAACAATAAAAGTAATTCAATTTAATTACAGTTAAAAAAAATAATTTTTTGTGAGACATTGATAAAAAAATTTTGGAGAGTCAAATTAAATTATTTTCATGAATATATAAAAAATTGTTATGGGTAATAAACAATAAACATAATTTTGAGTAAAAACAAATGTATTTGAATCGCATTTAATTCTTTGTAATATCAAAAATTGTTCCAAAAAAAAAATAAAAACAAAAATATGTACCTACTTCACTGTCAAATACGTTTAATTTTTTCAATTAAATATGCTTTTTAAATTTTTTAAGTTGTTTTATTTGACATTTTCAAAATTTAAATTAATAAAAACTTGTTTAAAATATCTTCTATTTTAAATTAAAAATATTACTTCGAAAAAAATGTAACAATTTACAAATTTTAATAATCGAGATAAATGTGGAAAAAAATACGAGAACCAGTTATTAAGATAACCATTAGAAAAGTTATGCAACTTTACAAAAATTCAATTTTTCATTAATTCTCAAACAATTTTAAATTATCAGAAATATCAATTTGAAATATTAATTGAGAAACAATCTATCTCGAAAAATTTAATATTTTTACAAATTCGAGTAATCAAGATAAATATGGAAAAATTACGAAAAAAAACTTATAATTATTTCGTATCTTCTGATGATGACTCGCAAAACAAATCCTCTTTTGTAGGTAAAAGGCACAGCCTGGTTACGGGTCGAACGTACTCTCCATTGCTTGTCTTTACGGTTACAACGCGCACGTTTCCATCATTACCTGGGTGACAGCGTATTACCCTTGCCAGTGTCCACTTCGTGGGTGGATTTCGTTCCTCAAATAAAGCTACGACATCTCCTTCTTCGTAGTTAGTTCGACGTTGTAAGTTTAGTAAATATTCATCACGCCACCGGCGCCAAAAATGTTGTCGTATAGACGAGATTAAATGCCATCGCTGAAGTAGATTTATACAGAACCCTTGACCCTCAGGTTCTGGGATCGACTTTAGTGGCTCGCCTACTAGGAAGTGGCCAGGCGTTAAGGCTTCCAGATCGGTTGCGCTGGTCGGATCAGCGCATAAGGGGCGAGAATTGACGCATGCTTCGACTTCGGTCAGCAGAGTGCTGAATTCTTCAAATGACAATAAATTCTCTCCTAGAACGCGTTTGATGTGATATTTTATGCGCTTTATACCGACTTCCCAATATCCGCCCATATGAGGCGCGGTTGGTGCGTTAAAGTGCCACTCTATGTTAGAGTCGGCGAAAAAAGACCGTAATTTCTCATCTGCCATACACCTCTCATAACTTTCACGCAGTTCTCTGTCAGCACCAACGAAATTTGTACCATTATCAGAGTACATTGCCTTACAATAACCTCGACGATTGATAAACCGTTTGAATGCGTTGAGAAAGGCACTTGAGGACAAATCTCCAACAAATTCCAAATGCATGGCACCAGTACACATGCATATAAACGATGATATGTAGCCTTTTGTTGACTTTGACCCTCTTCCATGGGCAAATTTATAACTATACGGACCAGCGAAATCTACAGCTGTGCGTGTAAAGCATCGCGCATAAGTGGTGCGTGACGAAGGAAGATCGCCCATCGACTGGACTGAGGTATTACGATTTAAGCAAGTGCATTTAACGCACTTATGGTATATGCTTCTAATCAAATTACGGGCACCAATTACCCAATAGCGGTGTTGAAGAACGACAGTCATTATGCGTGGGCCAGCGTGTAGGGTATACTTATGTATGTCAGATATTATTAATTTTGACAGCGGTGAATTTTTCGGTAAAATTATAGGGTGCTTGGCGTCAAGCGCGAGATCCGCAGATTTTAGCCGACCTCCAACCCTTAAAACACCTGACGGATCAAGATACGGCTGCAGACGCAGCAAACTACTTCGCAGGGGAATAGGTTTTTTCTCCCTGCAATGAGAAATCTCATTAATAAAATACAAATTTTGGGTATATTTAATAAGCCGTAGTTCGGCTGCGGCCAACTCTTGACAATTAGGAGTACCATCATTGAATTTTTGCGTGCGGTTCTTACTAGCGCGAGTATTGTAAATGAACCTTAACACATATGCGATAACCCTCCGTAGTTTTGAAAAAGATGAGTATTTAGTCATGATTGCCCAACAATCCTCGGGTAGCGTGACATGAACGGCAACCTTCTTACGTAGACCAAGTTCAGTTAAATGCGGTTCTTTCGTAGATTGTTTCCAAAACTGATCTTCGCCATACAAAAATTCTGGACCCGACCACCATAGCTGATGTTGAATAAGTTCTCGAGGCGTTAAACCTCTTGATGCACAGTCTGCCGGGTTGCGTTCTGAGCGTACATGGTGCCAGCACTCTGGCTGTAGAATTCCTTGTATGTCGGCCACACGATTCGCGATGAATGTTTCCCATCTACTCGGGTGAGCGTGCAACCATGCCAGAGTAATGGTCGAATCGGTCCAGGCGTATAGCGGATAGCGAAGTTCGCCCCAGCTTTGTAGTAGACTTCGTACCAATTTAGACGCGAGATGCGCTGCGCAGAGCTCCAAACGCGGTAATGTGGTAGACTTAATTGGCGCTACTTTAGTTTTGGCCGAAATCAGGGACACCGTGATTTTTCCGCTGCTTTCAACTGTACGTGCGTATATGACGGCGGCGTAGGCTCGCTCCGATGCGTCTGAGAACACGTGGAGTTCAGTTGCTGATTCAGAAGTTGTACAGCCAACCCAACGAGGCACCTTTAGATCCGAGAAACTTTGTAGTTCCGAGCGATGTTCACACCAGCGTGCTGCTATGGTATCAGGTATAAGTTCATCCCAACCAACCTCGGCGCGCCAAATATCCTGAAACCACATCTTGGCTTTGATGGTGGTAGGAGCGAGCAAGCCCAACGGGTCGAACAACGTGCTAGCATCTGATAAAAAGGCTCTTTTTGTGACAAGTCTAGGTGGTTGCTTTAGGTTGATCGCAAAGGTGAAGTAATCTGCCTCTGTGTTCCACACGAGGCCTAGAGCGTGAACATCTTTACCCTCAGCGATGTAATGAGATATGTTTTCCGCAGCGCTAGAGATCGTATTAGTAAGCTCCACACAATTGGAGGCCCACTTGCGAAGTTCAAAGCCACTTTCCATGAGGATTTCAGAGACATTTTGTTGCAATGACTGAAGCTCATCTGCACTCGAGGCGCCGGTCAACAGATCATCCATATAAAAGTCTCTTCGAATTGTTGCCGCAGCCTTTTCGCTATTATTTGTGGAATAACGAGAACTTTGTTGCAGTGCCTTGACAGCCAAATGTGATGCGGCGGCGACCCCGTACGTTACTCGAAGCATCCTATAATCTTGAATTGGATGTGAGGGATCAGTTCGCCAAACAATCCGCTGCAGGTCTACGTATTTCGGTGAAACACATACCTGGCGGTACATTTTAGCAATGTCAGCAGTGACTGCGTAACGGTGGGTTCGGAAGCGTAAAAGGATAGAAATCAAACTTTGTTGCAGTTGCGGGCCGACAAACAGTGCGTCGTTGAGCGAGTTCCCAGTTGTTGTTTTTGCGGATGCGTTGAAGACGACCCTTAATTTGGTCGTAACACTCGACTCCTTAATCACGGGATGATGGGGCATATAAAACGTGGGATTCGAAGTTACGTCAGCGGCTTCCATGTGCTTCATGCTTATGAGCTCTTGCATAAACTCATTGTAGCTGACACGTAAATCTTTATCGGCGGCAAGTTTCCTTTCTATGCGTAAGAGATTACGAACAGCATGGCTTCGAGACTCTCCGAGTGGTACATCAGGCTTAAGCGGTAATTCGACGATGAAACGGCCGTCCGATGCTCTGGTATGCGTTGTTTCGAAGTGGTCTTCACAATATTGTTCCTCCCTTGTTAAATAAGTTTTCTCCGGCGCGTCTTCTAATTCCCACAGCCTCGTCAGGGCCCTTTCGAGTTGGACCTCACAAAAATAAGTTTGTAAACACGGGGTTGATGGATTGTCTACACTTCCGAAGATCGTCCAACCGAACACGGTACGTTGAGTTGTAGGCATCCCACATGGACCCTTGCGAATCTCCGAGCAAATTAACGTCTCCATTACGTCCATACCTATCAATAAATCAATAGGACCAGGCCTCATAAACTGTGGGTCTGCTAGGGGCAACCCTTTGATATGGGGCCACGAAGTTAAGCTAACCGTTTGAGTAGGTAAAGCGCCGGTGATTTTCGGTAATATTAAGGCGTTGATAGCGTAGCATTTATCAGAAAAATTCGATGAAAGTGAAAGCGAAACTTGACCTCTAGCGCGTCCTCCCTGTGAGGACCCAATGCCTGTAATTATAGCGGTAGACGAACTCCTACGTAAGCCCAAACGTCGTACACACGACTCAGTTACGAAGGAGGCATGCGACCCAGAGTCAAATAACAAACGAGCTTGTTGGAAGCGACCAGAACAATCTCGTACCTTAACGAGGGCAGTAGCCAACAATATTAATTTGTTCTTTGGTAGCGGATCAGCATTCGTGTCTAAACACGGAGATACACTTTCAGGTGCTGGGTTATCGTTCGTAAAAGCGATTGCGGAAAGAGCGGTGGTACTATTCCCTGAAGTGGTATCTGCGGTGGCGTGGTTTGAGGATGTTTGTTGAGTTTCGGTGGTGTCGGTACTGTTGGTTGCGGCTGGCGTTCCATGTAATAGCGTGTGATGGCGTTGGCAACACTTGCGGCATGACGAAGAACTGTTGCAACGAGGTTTGTAATGCCCCGAACCGAGACAATTTATGCAGAGATGTGACTGTTTAACAAACTTTGATCGAGAGGTAGGATCAAAACTGAGGAATTTTTCGCAACTATAAATTTTATGAGCACCCTTGCAACAAGGACAACTATTTGTGTTGGGATCAGATACAGCATGGAAAGCTTTCGTATGTTTGCTAGTAGTACTCGTAGCAAGTTTAGTTGGTTGTGATGGCGCTGCTGCTGACAGCATAGACAGAGATGTACACCGTATCTCGAGAAATGTTGAAAGCTGCTCAAATGTTGGGGGCTCGTCAGTTAAAAGAGAAAGTTCCCATTGCTTCCTAGTGTCAAAGGCTAATTTACCTACTATTTCATGAACAAGCCAGTCGTCCCAGAACTCAACATTGCGGCCTAATGCTTTGAGTTCACGAACATGCTGCTGATATGGGTTCAAAACTGCTTTAATTGAACTGGCGGTGTCACTTGTAGCTTTGCGGACATCGGCCATTGCCTTGAAATGAGATTCGACTATAACTCGCATAATGTTGAAACGAGACTTCAACAAGTCCCATGCTTCCCTATAATTTGCATCACATATCTTGAAACCGCTGACCACCTTCAACGCTTCCCCTTTCAAACAACTCCGTAAATAATGCATTTTCTGCCCGTCCGACAATGCAGCATTACCATCAACCAATGAGCAAAAGGAATCATAAAAACTGATCCATTCTGTGGAATCGCCCGAAAAAGTTGGTAGCTCCATTTTTGGTAGACGAATGGAGGCAGAAACTGTTGTTGAATGAGTTACATTTTGACTTGGTGATTCTACCCGACATTTCCTAACACGATTAAAATTAGCTAGGGCCGTTGAGTACCAAGTTTCGGCTTGATCCCGTGTGCTCTCCTCTACTGAAGCGTTTTCAGTACCACATGAAGTGTCCACCTCATTCTGTGCAGCGTTGAATCGAGCCCATTGCTCATTCAATAGTTGCAAATAACTTTCAACCTGATCGATGTCTACAGTTAATGCAACATCCGTGCTTTTGGCCATATAGCGTTTGATTGCGTTAAGCGCGGAATCACGGGTTTTTACCAAAGCTGACATTTTTGTTGATTGTTGTTGGATATTACTAATATTCGCAGGAATATATGTGATTGTGTTCGTAGAAGATCGATTTGTTACCAAAAAATTCGAAAATGTACCCTTAGTACAATATTGCAGGGGGGTATAAACGTATAAATGTAGTCTGATATCGTAAGTAGTTGAATGCTTGCTTAGAGGGCAATTAAAAGTCGTATGAGTTGAACTTGTACGAAGAATAAAGCATAAAAGGAATTTGGAATCCTTGTTAATATGTATGTATAGAGGACAAATGAAAGTCAGCGATTTGGTACTTGCAATTGTGCAGAGTTTATTAAAATATAAAATAAGTATTTGCAATACTTGCGGTTTTATGTGGATATGCGGTGAAATTCGGTGGATGATTCTGCTGGACAATCCGGCTCGAAGGACCAAAAAAATGTTGCGGCGTTTTACCTTCTGCGATGCGGTGCGGGTAGATTGCTCTGACTCAGTTGGAGTGGACTGTATGCGGCGTGGAATATCCTCTACATTCGTATGTAGCCAAAGGAAACTCAATAGGTGTCTCTAATTTTTAGTACATTTCACAGTACTACGTTTAATTAAACAATATATGCGTTTATTGTAAATTGAACTTATAGCTCGTACCCTCAATTGCAAATTGTATCGAATCGAAAAAAAGCGGGCGGTCGTGTCAGCAGAAAAAAGAGAATGATAAATTTCACAAGTCCAAAGTAAAACAAAGCAAACGTCAAAAAAACCCAAGTAACGAGCAATGACACCCCCTTATCGACATATGATATACTACCCCATTAACATTACTAAGATTAATAAGACAACTTAAGATCCAACATTACTTAACACAAAATATTACTTTGATTATTTGTAAAAATGCCTGCACAAGCTGAATGTAAAATTTTTTCTATTAAATTGAATTTGAGGCATCAATCAATCAAATCTTTGCTTGTGTTTTTAATTTTTTTTCCAAATAGCCATACTTCAAATTACACACATGCACACATACATCTTTATATTCACTTAAGTAGTCAATCAATCAAATAGTTGTTCATGCTTGAACTTACAATATTACAAGTTGTAGATATTTTTAGTTAAGAATTTTCGTTATATTTTTAAATCTCTTTATTGGTTTGGTCATTGTACAGGGTGACTCATGTTAATGTTTCTGGAGTTTGTATAAAACAAAAGTTTTCGAAAAGCGTTGTAATTTGTTTTTGTGAAACCTTACTGGTTTTATATATTTCTAATATAAGAGTAATATAAATTTTTTTTTACACAAATTTTGCAAAATTTTTCGTTGTAATCCGTTTTTGAAATACCCTCTATTATTTGCTAAAGGCATTTTCGTGTTAATTTCTTGGCTTGGATTTGTCACACTAAACATCGCATTCAAGCTATATTAACTTCTGCTAAAATCCTAAATTGTTTAAACACAACGAAATGTGCTAGGAAAGCTTGCTAACCAAGGAAAATCATACCTTCCGAAAACTACTTTTTCGGGTTACGAAGTTATTGAAGACCATTCATAACGTAGCAGATAAACTACGGTTTGAATCAATATCTTCTAAGCCATAGTACCTTTCTCCTGGCACTAGAACTCTCCCTACCTGCGCAAAAGGCGGACCGCAAACTATATCAATGGTCGGCAGTCATCAGTCAAATTCAGTAACAAGAAATCTAGAAGGGTGCCGTAAGACGGTGTCCTAACAACCCTTTGTTTAACTTCTAAATTTTAAGGCCTCCCCCATAATCATTGCTTGGTTAAGGGCCGCTCCATTGACAAACTCTTTTTACAAGAATTATCTGATATCTCCGAACCCTTTCAGTTTCTTCACCGAGAGAAATATATGTTTCCGACTATATCGACAGCGACTCTGTTTACGAAGCTACATGTACGGCTATTTGTGGACCGGTTATTGATCACGCTGTGCCCCCATGGTTGCTCAACTTTGCTGACACCCACTGGAGGAAGGTAAAAGCCTATCAAGAAACCGCCATCAGAATTGCTACGGGATCTCTTTTTCATGAGTTTAATTTGGTTAACAGGTTAAACTCTGACCTATCTAGCTTTAATCCCAACATACCAAATACTTGCCCTTCATGTGGTATATCCCTTCCTGATACTAAACATCTGTGCTCATGTTCAACTGAAAATACTCTTCTAACAAAAATATTACTCTTGTTCAACTCCCAAGCAGTGTTATAGCGATGTTGACCGTTCTTTGCGGATGTGACTCTGGTATGAGCACCTTGCGGTAGCAGCTCGACTGCCATCCTAGCAATTCGTTTGACCCCAAAGAGGCATACCTACATACTTCAAAGTCTTATCCGTATGGTCGTTATAGTTTACAGACATGCATAAAGTATTAAATTTTCATTCATCTTAAAATTTGTTTCGGAAGATAATGAATGTTTGTTTACAAATAAAAAACACAAATGAGTAAACAATTTTTATCCTAGGTATTTCAGTATATTAGGCACTGATAATAAAATGAATAACCAATAAAAATGCGTTTAACAATTTTAGCTTAAAAGTTTTTCCATGTGAGTTAAATAATAACGATGTAAAAGCTCAATTATTATAATAGTTATAAACAACAACAAACCATTAACACAGTTTTTATGATAAACCCAATTTGTGTCTTTTTCGTTGTTGTTGGCAATGAGTGCCAAGTAGATAATAAGTAACAGTACAATAAGCGGGAGCCATAAAAAAAAATTAAAAACCCCGAAAAGCCGCTAATAATTTTTTTTTTACAAAAAATAATAAAAAATCAATAAAAATACGCAGACAAACCAGCGAAATATAAAGAAATTTATGTAATAAATAAAAAAAAATTATTTTTTTTTGTACTGAAAATTGTTATGCGGCGTGTTTTGGTTGTTGCGTTTTGTTTTGCTTCATTCGTCAACCAGAAAACTTTATAAAGTGACAAAAACAAATTGTATGTAGGGACCAACACTCGTTCTCAAGTGTTGGCTTTCGCATACATTCAGAGCTAGTACTAGTTCGTTTTGCTGAGGCTAAGTAACGAGGAAACAGTTTTCAGTCAACTCGTTTGTCTACTTTGCATGGCGGCTTGACCATTTCTATGTCACTTTCATTGGTTTACGAATTTATGTAAATGTCTATTTTTGGCAATACATGTTGCAGCAGTTATTGCAAATGCTTTTATGGCCGTTTGTTGCTTTTGGTATATTAGACTGGTTAAAAATTGTATAGAGATATGACATAATACCAAGTGGGTTGACAGTGGAAGAGGAGTGTCTTAACCCCAAATAGATATTGGGGGGTATGTGACACAATCTGAATTAATAAAGTGACATAGCCTCAAGCCAAGAGGCATAATAATCAGGGACGAAAAATAAAATTTTTTTTTTTTTCTCGATCTCATAAAAGTCATATGTTAGGTATTGTCTCTGAAGAAAACTATACAAATTTTTGTCATCCTAGGGCTTCCAGGATCGAAATACTGACCGATAATAACTTAAAAATCTCGACTTTTTTTTCTCGCCTGCAATAAAAGTTATCTTTGTCCTGAATTGCTGCCTTATTTTTGGACCCTAGGTTGAGGCGCGTTCTATCCAAAGAAAAAAATGGAAATAGGCAAGAACCATGTGAAGGAAATCGTTCGTAGCTTAGAACATTTAAAAGAGGTTGGGTTAAAGGTTTTCTTATTATACAGATCGAAATTTGTATACTTCTTTCCAATTCAGGGTAGTTAAGTTCTTCATCGCTCTTAAGAACATGTGTAAGAGAACTTGAACCAGCGAACTCTTCATCTAAGGACGATACTCCAGATCTAAGATATGAAACACGAAAAGCTTTTATCGAAATGGAGTCATTACTGACTTGGTAGAATATTGGAACAGAAAGAAATATTCATGGTCATGGCTTCGGAAGCTTGCCTTTGATATTCATTCATACATATGTACTTTTTATCATCCAAGTATTTTATTTCCCATATTTACACTGCAAAAAACTTAATAAAAATTCCGAAAAATAGGTGGCAGTTCTGGCTTGAATACTTTCGTTTGAAAGGGTTTTCAATCCGATGTCATTCTTTACCAAATTCATTCAATTCGAAATAAACAGCTGGTTGGTTATTGGCAAAGGACTTAAAAAAATTAAAACCTTGTGACAACCCTGGTTTAAATGTCCTAATGTGAAAGTTTTTTCAATCATCTTTCATATGATATCAAATTAATTAAATTTAGAGAAGCGGTTCGGTAACTATCCGATTGGACTTTTATTTTGTCCTAAAAAAAAATAAAACGACATAGATAACTTTTATTGCTGACGAGAAAAAAAAGTCCGGGTTGTCCGATTATTTTTATCCGGATAAGAGTAAAAGTCCAGAAATCATCTTTTTCTTTAGACTTTTATTTTAAAAGGAATAAAGCAGTCCCTCATAATAATGAACCGATTTCGATATAAAAAATAACCAAAAGGCGATCAATAGTTCCACAGCTTTTCTGTACAGAATTTGAACAGATTGCTCCTTAACGATTACCAGAGTACCGCATTCACTATCTTTACTTCTCTTGCTTTGGTGTTGAATACTGCGTGGAGCCATCTTTTGAGAGCATATTGAAAGGACTCTCACGTAGGTGCTCCAAGTACTGAGAAGCAAAGAAGTGAGTTAAGATATGAGATGGAGTATGTAATCCTCTCCTAGGACATTGCCATTTAAACTGGACCGTCATTATTACATATATAAAAAAGGATTTCTTGGGAGTACTCTGATTCTCCATCGTTTTTGTAGATATTACCATACATTCCATTCGGCTTAAAAGTTGTTCGTGTTTAAGGTTGAAGTAGCCAGGTAAATTTGGAGGAAAATAATTTTTCGCGAAGTTATTTCATAAGCGACGTGTTTTCCATTTCCAAAAGTAAAGCTGATGTATGTAGGACCGCGTCACTAAGGGTTATGGATATGAGTCTTGGAACGCAATAGTGGCTAACTTTTCCTTGGGATTTTGACATCCGGCATTAAGTCATGTCACTTGAAATTTATGATATTTCATAAACAAACAACTTCCAAGTTTTGGTAGAGTTTCAATATTCGCTTTAAACTTTATCACTAGTCTTTCTACTCCCAACAAAGTGTTCCCCACCGCCTGACTGCCATACTCGGCTTCTACCAAATTTTTGAAAAAAGAAACAGCAAAAATTAAATGTTATCCCAACACTGGAATCAACTCTATTAAAACGAAAATTGTTTGTTTTTCTGGTTTTTTTATTGGACCAGTCTAATGTACGACTCTACTTTGTATACAGTTATGTATAGCCGTGGTTCGCATTTTTATGGGCAGCCGCGTTTTACCTTTGCCCAATATTTTGCCATTTTTTCCCCATTTCTGGATTCAGTTTTGAGTATTTGTATGGTGGCGCTCTTCCTCTCACTCTCTCGTGCGCTTTTTGGCTTTCCGGGTATGCAAGTGTAAATATTAAGTCATTACAGCAACAAAAGTACACAGACGCAGCGTGCACACAGTTTGTTTGTTTATTGGTTGATTTTGGTGTTGTTTTTGCTATTACGTAGTACACTTTTAAAGTTTACTGTTTACTGTTTATTTATGTTTTAGTTTTTATTTACGTTGTGTTTTAGTAATTTTTGTGTGAACTTTTATTTTTGCAAAATTGACATGAATGCGCTTTTAACGCTGTCGCTTTTTTTTCTCGTCTCTCGTTAACTGTTCATAACTTTCAGCAATTTCTTTAACGATGCTTACATTTATTACAGACATGCAGACATAAGCTTGGGGTGAATTGCAGGGTGTTTCATAAAGTTTATTTAAAGCAACATGAAAGATTTTTATTTAGTTTTTTAGGTTAATTGATACCAGTAATTCGTTGGCTAAGGGTCAATTGGGCACAGATATATGTATGTACATATGTAGCTCCTTATTATATACTTATACTTCTGCTACTTGATCTCACTTGTTTGGCCTCCATACAGGGTGACCTTATGTGTAAATCTAGACTTCCATTTAATTTGTTCTAAATTTGTAACAATCTCATAAAGATCTCCTTAACTGAAGGTATTTCTATCAATGAACAAAGTTTAACTAGAAAGATGCTTTAGGCGGGCAAGTAGAGAGGGGGATTTATTAAAGAAGATCCGCCTCCCATCATACATCTCCCCAAGCAATCTGATGAAATCCGGTAAACAGAAAGCGGAAACCGAAAATTGATTTTTTTTAGTTCAGAGAACTTCTGTAGCCTCTTTTAGAATACTATCGAAAGGGGGAGAAGTAAACTAAAAGCTATAAAACTGTCTTTATCAAGGCAACCCTACATCATATACATCAACTCCTGAAGAATAACTCCATCTCCACCACAACGACGATCTGTCATGTGTAATTCAATGAGGATCAAAGTTGAAAGCACGATAAAGATGAGCTTCTGGATACGTCCTGCAATTATTGAAGAGTAAAAATCTGACAAGTCACCAAAAAAATTTAAAATCGTTTCCCCATCTTTCCTTTGTATAGAACTCATATGTTCATTTCCTTATATTTTGCATTCCAACTTTATTTATTGTTTTGTTTTATTTTATTTCTATTTTTGCATTTTTACCAAGAATTGTAATTATGTTGTTATTGCATTCTCAGCGGGATGCCACATTATTTTTTTTAACACCGTTGAACTGATGTTTATGAGTTGCGAAAGAAAAATCGTAAAATACTCCACTACTAAATAGTAGGACTAGGCATTCTTGTAGTACTGTGCAGGGGTATGTATGTACGTGAGTATGGATTTTATACCCAGTTGCTGTAATTAATAGTTCATTACTTTAGCAAGGTGGCAAGCTCACCATGACGTGGTATGAAGCTGTATATTTTAATATATAGAACGTAATTAAGCTAATTTACTACCTTACTAACTAATTTAATACATCAGTGGCTTATGACCTCCTTTAGCTAGGAAATGAAGCGGAATAACCACGCCTATTTCCTAGAACAAAAGCAATTAAATAGAATGTCCCGTAGTCATACTTAGTCGTTGCTTAATATGCGTTTTAATTAAAATCTTTACATAACTTAATGAGACATTTAAAATGTTGATCAATCATAGTCATATAAAACACAAATTTAAGCTAAAATGAAATGTAACAGAGTGCCCTAATTTTTTATGTTTTGCAAGGTCACACTGTGTCAACTAGCCTATGCACAAACCAGCGTATACTATGGTATAGTATGGTGTCTGTCTTCGAGTAAGCCACGTTACAAGCACCAGCAAAGGCACAAACCGTGATATTGAAATGAAAACTCCGACTTAGACATAGAACATATTTCCAGTTGACTATGACAGACATAAAATCATGTTTTTTTTAAAATTATGTTTAAGTAGATACAACTCTATTTGAACATGACTACACCCCAATATATTTAACTTAATTTCATAACATAAACACAAGGCTAGAACTAAATTGAACAAAACTTATTAAAATTTTGCTTCTCGTAATGGCTTAAAATATACAGAAAAGATCATTAAGCAAAATTCAGATTTTTACTAAAACTATTCTTTCACTGTTATTGTTGTTGTTTGTAAATATGTTGTTGAAGGACCATAATCAGAGTTAAATTAAAATAGAGTTTTATCTACTTAAACATTATTCAAAAATAAAAATAGTTTAATATCTGTTATAGTCAACTTAAATACATTTTATGTCTAAGACGGAATTTTAATTTTAAAATAACGTAATAATGTTTTTAACATTTTTAAATTACGGTTTGTTTCTATGGTGTGTGATGTCACTACAAACTTGGGTTTGGCTATGCTATGGTTTGTGAATAAAATAGTTTCCACAGGATGATTTTGCAAAACATAAAAAATTTCTTCATACCACTACCCAACTATATAAATTTTTTTCACAAATGGACCCTGTTACATTTCATTTTAGCTAAAATCTTAGTTTAGTATGGCTACGAGTGACTAACATTTAAAACGTCTTACGCCACGACTATGATTATTGGATATACTCGTAGAATTAAACTTGAAGAGCTCTCCGTTTTGCAGACCCCTTTGCCAACATCGTTTCATAATCTGCGTTTTAAACTATGGAACTCCTTCTGACCGGAAGGTGAGTACCGACTGGTAGAGCGAAAACCGAGCTTTCTTTAGTATTTCTCTTCTTGTTATTATGGTCGGCTGGCTAAGTCGCAGTTGAGTTCCACTGTTCCATAGCTACTTCGGCCTCATGTTCCCAAAGGAGTTGCTTAAACTAACAACTGGTTATAAATTATCGAATTTCATACCCAAACTGAAACTTTATTTACTTATTTCCGTACAAAATATTAAAATCCAAATGAGAAGAAGTAAGCAGACAAAAACAAACCACTATTGCAAAGGAGGAAGTCACATCAAACCAAACTATAACAAAAACAATAAACTCATACACAACAAAAATTAACTCTATTATCTATCAGTGTATTCAGCGAAAAACAAAAAAAAAAAAAAACAGTGAAGTAAGGATGCTTTTTCTGGCATTCCTTGTGCAAGCAAGAATTAAAAAAAGAAATAAAATAATAATAAACCCAGAAATTGAAGGCAGGCTAAAAACCTGATGCACAATTAAAAAAAAAGTACACAAACAATGCTCATCAACAGCAACAGCAGCATCAGCAAGCAACGCACAAATGAGTGCTGACTGAGTGGCCGCTATTAAAGTCGGGTGCGCCATGCCCATACAATGAGAGACAAGAGCCAAGCTTTAGTTTGTGTTGCTGTAGCGTGGAGGGGGAGAATGGATGAAGAGGGCGAGTGGGTTGGTCGACGGCGTACATGGTTGTTGCGGTATTTGCAAATTTTTACTGACTGACATGCGGATGCCGTGAAAGACGCGTACATACGTACACACCTGCCAAAGCGGCTAGTTGCTGCTGCTGCGACCAGCGACCAGCATAACAACTCCACACATCATCCATATAATTTTTGCCGCTTTATTTACTTTTTCCTCTACTTTGCGGCCGGCAGTTGGTTCATTGCTTTTTGTTTGTGTGTTTGGCATAATAACGTGGTGGCTTGTGGAGTGCACGTACGTATGTAATCGTTATGTTGGTTGGTGTTTTTTTTTTATTTTTTGGTGTTGTACATTGTTATTATTGTTATATCACACATTACCTAGATTGATATGTATGAATGTATGTTCGTACACTCCACGTTTGACTCTGCGTTCGTACTTCCTTTTGCATTGGCAAAACAGTTTTACTTTCAACTGCAAAATGTGGTAAATGGTTGGTAAAGAAACGTGAAATGTTCAAAACGAACTCAATGAAAGCAAAAGTAAGAAAAGAGAGCATGTTAAAAGCTGTTTCTGAGTTGGAAAAATATGCATAAATGAGTTGTAATTGTTTTGGAGCTAGTTTGAGCATGAGTTAGGTATGTGAAAGCGAGTCGGAAAATATCGATTACTTGATAATCGATTTTTTGAGTTTTGAGGCGATTCGATTTTTGAAGGAAATAATAGATTCTTGATTTTTTGTACGAATAATTCCTTTGTGATTTATTTTTCAAAATATTTTAGGTATGTATGTACATATAACTAATTCGAGTCAAAATCATAAAATTTAGTTTAAAACAGACCTGTTAAATCTAGATTAAAATTAAAAATCAGACAAAATGATAATCGCATATTTTTAGAATAATTAAACGACTAGGATTACATTTTGTGTTTGATTAACGAGGATTTATTTCGTTTTCAAATTTAATCCTAGGATTAATCCAAATTTCAATTGGATTAAAATTTTTGATTATTTGCGATTAGCGAGGATTAATAACAAATTTCATATTATATTTCAATATAGGACACTTTTTTTCTCATAAACGGCACTTATTGGACTCAAATCGTTATTAGTTCTCAAATTGAAATTTAGATTAATTTGATTAATCCTAGAATTAAATAAATCCTCATTAATCAAACACAAAATTTAATCCCAATCGATTAATTATTCTAAAAATGTTCAGTTATCATAATTAATCAATTATTACAAAAATAA